>CM060322.1:66683400-66684970 GCA_030674155.1 Stramonita haemastoma
TAAGCACAAACAGAATAAATATAGATACTAATAGGTAGGACCACTCATTTTTTCAGATATCATAAAATCTGATGTTTTGTTATCCCAAATGAAAGATAGTAGCAAGATCAAGAAGCATGCAAAATTTCATATCATTATCTTAGACGGTTTTTGAGATATAACACTTTAAATTTTTTTCAGATGGGATAAAAATGTCATTTCGTTATTTTAAGGCCTTATTTGGACATCTCCCTCATGCTTATTATGAACCTGACAGTGCTGAAACTAGTTTTATATTGTTTTTATGCTACTTTGAAAGAAACAAATATCATAAAAAGCAGAAAAATAAGTCAAAGGAAACAAATGGAATTTTACATCAAAATCAGAGAATTTTTAAAAAAAATAGCTCGCGAATTGAGCTGAAAGGGGTACTTTACCCTCCTGTAAAAATCTCAAGAATGCCTAAAAGTGTCTAAGATGTATATTACAGCTTGTACTTTTACTCAGATGCTTTTTTTTTTTTTTAAGCTAAAAATCATGTAAAGGCAAATGCAGTCATCCAAAACACCCCTATGACAACAATATGTGAAGCATAAAACCTGTCCCAAATAATAACACAAAACCAGGGCCCCTAGCATATCATCATATCTCAGCTTCTAATTGACTGACAGAAATGGCACACCTATCAAAATATTTGTCTTGAAACAGTGAGTCTTTTTAAAGAGCATCCAAGTTTATTCTGGGGCCCCCCCCCCAATCACCCCCCCTCCCCCCCCCCCCCTCAAACCCCCCCCCCCCCCCTCATAGGGGATTAACATCATATATGTTTGTAATTGACTGACAAAAATGGTACACCTATCAAAAAAGTTTGTCTTGAAACATGGGCATGTTTTAATAAGGCCATTTCAAGTGATTGGGATTTGTTTTTTCCCTACCCCCCCCCCCCCCCCCTTGTCTTGTCAAGCATCTTTTGTAAAATATATCATAGGTGTACCATGTGATCATCTGTGTTCTTTTATATTTTATTTTTTTTTTTTTAGGTTTCTGGTGAGCTTACATGTTGCAATTCTGAGGGTTTCATGTATCCTTTTTGTGCCCAGTGATTTTAACCTCTGCATAGTTTCTTCCTAAATATATTTACAGACCTCCTACACCTTTGCTGAAATATCTTTCACTGTGTGACATACTGTTGCAATGCATGTATGATATAGACTTTTTAGTGTTTGTATTTTTTAACATTTTTCTTGTACAATTAAAAATGCAAATTTGGACATTTTTTTGTGAGTTACCTAATCTGTGTATATTCTTAGTGTCTATACATTTTATTTAAGTGTGCCTACATGCCAAATATGAATTGTAAGGTTAAAGGTGGGGTGTGTGTGTGTAGTATTTTGTGTGTGAGTGTGTGTGTGTGGTGTGTGTGGATGTGTGTGTGGTGTGGGTGTGTGGGGTGTGAGGGGTGTGTGTGTGGTGTGTGTGGGGTGTGTGTGTGTGTGTGTGTGTGTGGTGTGTTGTGTTGTGTGCGGTGTTTAATCGGTGTGTGTGTCTGAATTTTTTGTGTTGTGTGTGTGGGGTTTGTGGGTTTTTGTGT
>CM060322.1:66685070-66692570 GCA_030674155.1 Stramonita haemastoma
AGCTTGCAATGCCACTTAGTCAATATGCGCGGGTACAATTGTTCATGCCCCACATCACGGGCATTGGGAAAAGGGGCACTTTTGCTCCTTTTTGGCTTCCAGCAGGTCTTTGTGAAAATAAGAAAAGCGTTGGCAAGACGCCGCCTCCCGTGGAACTCTGTGTCTGATCAGCTTTCTTTTTTTGCTGTGGTGATTGTTGAGAGTCACCCTTGCCCTTCGATTGTGTAGGAATGACTTGATCCAGGAGAGCATGTTGCCTTCGATTCAATTTCTTTGTGTCTTCACCAGTAGACCGTCTGTCCATACTCGGTCAAAAGCCTTTTGCAGGTCTATCCAGGCAGCAAAGACAAGCTTCTGTTCCTGAAAGGCATCTTCTATCTCTTGTGATAGGTATGTGGCTTGATCTTCAGTGCTCCGGAATTGCCGAAAGCCTGCTTGTTCAGGAGCCAGGATGTTGTTAGTCTCCAGGTGGCAGAGTAACCTGGCATTGACTATCCTCTCTATGGTTTTGGCGGCACCAACTGGTGAGGCTGATTGGTCAGTAGCTTGATGCTTTCTTCCTGCCTTTGCCCTTCTTGTATATAGGGATCATGGTTGCTTCTTTCCACACTTGGGGGAGGATTCCTTTCTGCCAGCTGAGGTTGAAGATATGGAGGAGTTTGTCCTCTGCAGCTCTTCCTAGATGGATTAGCATCTCATTGGTTATACCATCTGGCCCAGGTGACTTTTTGAGCTTCAGTTTTTTCCAGGGCATTCCACAGTTCTTGTTTTGTAATAGGATTTGTCATAAGCCCTGTTCTTGGGTTCTTGGTATGTCTTTCTCTCTGTTCCTTACGTGCTTGTCTCTGCTTTCCTGCATCAATATGGATGTCACTTTCTTTGGCATAACTATGGGCAAGGTGATCTGCAGCTTGCTTCCCTGTCAGGATTTTGCCATTCTCTTCCAGGGTTATCTTTGGTCCTCGTGTGTCCTCATTGCTTAGCTGTTTTGTGAGTTTTCATAGCTTGGCGCCATCTTTCTCAAAGTTGAGAGATGCAGTTTTCTCTCTCCAGCTTGCATGGATAGCTTGGAGTTTTGTTTTCAGGTATTTAGCTTTTGCTTCTTGAAAGTTGTTGTGGCTGTCTTGGCTGGAATTCTGTTCTGCCTCCAGTCGTGTTTCTTCAAGCTTGTCATGGTGGATCTGCAGAGTTTGGGTCCAGTAGGGCTTGTAGTTTCTTTGAGCACCACATAGTATTGCTTCTTTGACAGTGGTCAAAATGCACTGGTTGAATTCTTTGATGACTTTGTTTAGGTCTCTGCCCTCCACACGAATGTTTTGTACTAGCATATTGGATCTATGCCAAAAGAGGCTCCAGTTTGCCTTTTTGTAGTTCCATCTGGATGGACTGGCTCTGCTTTTACAGTCTCTCTCTCAATGGTAAGGAAGACTGGTCTGTGATCACTACCACCTAGCTGCTCTCCAACTTCCCTTGTTGTGCTTCCATACAGGTCCTCCGTGCAAAAGGCAAGGTCTGGAGTGGTGGTAGTGTGCCATCTTCTGGAGTAAAAGGCTGGTGTGTCGTGTGGGCTATTGATCAGGAGAAGGTGATTTTCATCCTGCCAGTTCTCAATCTCCTATCCTCGACTGTCCATATGGTCATATCCCCACTCTGGGAGTGGCTATTGAAGTCTCCCAGTACTATAAGGCGGGATTCCTCTGTTGATATTGTTTCGAGCGAGAGTGGTTTGTTGCCGGGTTGTAGTAATTTAGAATATTAAGTTCTGTTGAGCTACCCTTTATCCTTATATTCTGGCACTCTTTTCCTTCCATGTATACAGCGGTCTCACTTGTGCTGATGTTGTTTCTAACAAGTGTCAGAATACCTCCCTTTGTTCTATCTTCTCGGTTTTGTTTGAAGAGGGAGTAGCCAGGGATCTTAAAAGGCTTACTTTTCAGATGTGTTTCTTGTATGCAACACACGCTCACATTCTTGTCTTACAGTGTTTTTTTCTAGTTCTGTCTTCTTATTAAAGACTCCCTCTGCACTCCACTGCATAATGATGAGGGGTTGCCGTCTTCTGTTATGTTGGCCAGTTGCTCTCCTCCGCTGTCCCCTGACTCCACAGGACAGGCTAGAGGGTCCTCCAGAAGCTGAGGGTGGGCCCCATTGAGGCTCAGGGCCCGGCACTGCACCTGCCTGGAGGGTCTTCACAGGGCAAGCACCATTATTTTCACTTAAATCTGACAGTGTCTTCATGCGGTTTTTTGCATGGTATTGTGATTTGTTAGAGGGCGCCTATGGCCCGATACCGCTGACTTCAGCCCTCTAGGTTTCTGTCAGGGTTACCCCACCCTTATCTCCTGTTACCCTGGGAGCCCAGGGGGCAGAGCTTTTACTGCGGCTCTTGATCACGTGATGTTCCTGTCATAGGTCATATGGGATATTTCATGGAGACAACAGAGCCACCTGTTGTCCCGCCCTATCCTGGTAGGAACATAGCCAGTTGGTCCGGGACTGCTTTCGCAGTTAAACCCCATCTCTGAGGGCCATCCCCATATCCGCCACCCGGGGACCTGACTGGTTGAGGATGGTCACCTCGCCAGGATCCAAGGACTTTTGAAATGAAGCCCTTCAATATTCAATCATAATAATAAACCTATAACTACATGTGAAATACAATAATCATATGAGAGAAATATCCTTATCATTAACCAACAACCACATGTGAAATAAAACCATCATATCTATCTATCTATCTATCTATCTATCTATCTATCTATCTATCTATCTATCTATCTATCTATCTATCTATCTATCTATCCCTTAGTCCAGCGACTGTGGGGGCATCCCTGAAGACTTGACAACCAGTTCCCTCAATTCCTCTCTCTGTTTTGCCTTTCTCAAAGTTTTGTTGAGGTCTAGGCCTGTCCATTCGCTGATGTTGTCCTCCCATCTCTTCCTTGGTCTGACTCTTTTTTTCCTCCATGGACAGTGCCTTGCAGTACTGTTTTTGCAAGTCCTTTTGATCTTGTGACATGCCAGTACCATTTAAGTTTATGCTTCTTTACGATTGATAGAAGGTTTTCGTAGGGACCAATGGTTTGCTGGATGCATATACATACATCACAACTAACCCATAACTACAGTAAGCTACATGTGCCATAAGAAACCCACAACTACATGTCAAATAAAGCCACAACTACATGATTGTATAATAAAACTAGTCAAGGTAAAGGTGTCCCATAACCTGTAGTCGTAGGGGGAGCGAGGAATCAGAGATTTCAGCTTCTCTAGGGGCCAGCATATTGAAGGCGGCGCCCATCTCATCTCCCTCACTGCTTTACCTTCCCTGACCCTATAGAAAGCAAGTACCCAAGGGTGTAGGAATTAACATACATTTATCCCTGAAGTGTGAATACAGCTACCTTAATTAAGAGAATGTTCATTCTGACACTGCTACTACTGCAGGCTAGGCTAAACTCCTGTAAACAGGCCCAGTAGCCCTTGATCACATTTAAGACAATGTTCAGAAGGTGTTCATACTACGCCTATATTATAATATTACCACCGACACACATAGGCCTAACAGATTCCAACCCTAAAAAATACACCAACCCACCCTTCCCAAAACGTTCTGTTGTGCCAGCCTAGCCTAGATTTTAATAGAAGCATTGGTAATGAAACCGTGCAATGCGTGCCCTGCACGTGCTGAGGGTCAGGTCATGGCGACCTTTGTTTCTGGGGTAGTATGGCCTAGTAATAATAATACATTGAATTTACATAGTGCTATATCTTGTAAAAACAAATCAAAGCCTTGCACTCGACCCTCACAACAAACAAACAAACAACCAATGACAATAAATAATTCTAGCAAATTCGAAAGCACACTCACACTAGTGCAGCCAAACAGCCTGTATAGTGGTCAGAACATTGCGCTGGCAATTTGAAGACCCAGGTTCGATTCCCCGGTCGAGGGGATTTTTCCCCTGGAGTTAACATATGTGCGGACTCCACTCTCCCCCAAAATCCATGGGATGAGACTATAAACCGAGGTGGGCACACAGAGAACATCTTGTACACACGTTAAATCTTGTTCGCTTTTCGTAAGAGAGACCGTCCTGTGCCAGTGGGAACAGATAACATTTACAAAACTGCATATACACGGGGACTGGATGTAAAAAAGTACATGAATGCTTATTCCATTATTTTCGATATGAAAGAATAAATAAATAAAATAAAATAAATAAAGTAGTATCAGAGACTGTATAGCCTAAGCTACGCCGAGATAGATGACGAGCTTCGAGGCGGTTAGCGCGTGCGCTATAGCTGTACTGACTGAGAGCGCGCTAATGCTAGACCTCGGCTAATGCTCGCCAGGAGTTCCACAAGGCTAAGTTCTTCAGCAGCTGGGGTGGGAACCAGCCCGGTGACTGGTCGGCTTCAGTGGTGGTACATAGTCGTAATTCAATCGTACTGGCAGTAAGTGTTTTTACAGTGAAAAACAAACAAAAATGTATGCAGAACTTGTGTTGCATGCAGAGAAATTGATTATAAATATCTACAGATTTCCGAAAATGAAAACTCTCTCTCTCTCTCTCTCTCTCTCTCTCTCTCTCTCTCTCTCTCTCTCTCTCTCTCTCTCTCTCTCTCTCTCTCTCTCTCTCTTTTATTGTCTTCTTTTTTTTAAATATTTTTTTTTATTCAAATCAAAATTTTCGTTTCTGAATGAGTGCCTTTTATAACATTACCTCAATAATGTATCTTTGTCTTAATTCTTACCTGTTGTTGTTATTCTTTCTCTCCTTATATCAAAATCTTACGTTCTATGGGACTTATTTTGATGATGGATGGTGGTCGATTGATGTTTTCAGTCATCTAACCTCATCATTTCCTCATGTTTGATCTTTAATTATTGCGCCTTTGTTGTTGTTGTTGTTGTTGTTTTGTTTTGTTCTGTTTTAGTTTGTTTTGTTCTGTTTGTTTTTGTTGTTGTTTGTTTGTGGGTTTTTTTCTCTTTTTTTCTTTTCTTTCTTTTTTTTTGTATTTTATTTGTATTATTCAAGTCAAAATCATCATTGATTCCCACTTCTTATTTTCGTTTCTGAATGAGTGCCTTTTTATAACATTACCTTAATATTGTATCTCTGTTTTATTTCACACCTGTTGTTTGATACTTGGTATGGTTTGTTTCTCTTGGTATCTGGACCTTTATAATTGTTGTTGTTTTAGTTGAGGCTATCTTTTTATCTTGATGTTACCCCTGAAAAGGGCGGGGACTGGATGTAAAAAAACACACGAGTGCTTATCTATTATCCTCGAATAAAAGAATTTTGCCTTGCCTTGCCTTGCCTTGCCTTCTCTCTCTCTCTCTCTCTCTCTCTCTCTCTCTCTCTCTCTCTCTCTCTCTCTCTCTCTCTCTCTCTCTCTCTCTCTCTCTCTCTCTCTCTCTCTCTCTCTCTCTCTCTCTTCTCCAGCCGATGTCCCTGATGTCCCAGCTGTGATGTCCACAGTGGACTTCCCTCCTCTACCCTCAAGGAGCAGCCACCAGCCTGGACTTCCCAAGCTGGATCATCATCCTCCAGCTTCATCTGGGAGACCAGCAACCTTAGAGACTCCAGAGCCCTCCAGTAACAATGTATCCTTTGCTGCTTATCATACTCAGCCACAGACTGATATAAATTTACAGCCATCATTTTCTGCCCCAAGGGCTCCACCAACTTTCCGCCCTGTACTAAAACAACCAACTTTCATGCACTCAGAGTATCCCCCTCCTAAATTACCAGTTCCATGTCACTTTCCACCTTATGGTCTCCATGACAGAGACTTTATCCCAAGACTACCTTCTTTTCCTTCAAACCCTGTTGCCTCCCCTTACTACCCCCCTGTACCCTTTGGTCATTCAGCCCCCCAGAGTTGGCTATCCAGTAATCTGCCAATGAATATGCACATCAACTGATTAATTTAGCATGCAACTTATGCAATAGTGTAATGTTAGAGAGTTAAACGCTGATGGGTAAAAAGGGTGAGAGATGGAGAGCAATCTTTTTTTAATATTCAATGCTCTCATTCAATTCCTTATCATTATGGTTGTCTTACGTCTATTTAAGTGCCAAATGATAGCAGAAGACCTTTGGCTACTTATATGCATGTTTTTGGACAATTCTCTGGTTACTTAACATTTATTAGTATTTTAGTTGTATGTTTGTTTTTTCCTGAGGCTCTTGGTGTTTTCCTTGTCTTTTTGTACAGTATGTGATCAATGACAGTTCTCACCTGGTGGATCAATTGTGCCAGCAGAATCATGGACTGGGGACATCTAGGAATTGTGAATAATCTGAAAAAGACTGTAAGGGAAAGGAAAGGTCTCCTTTACCCCTGGAAACAGCTTTTGTGTTTTGAACTTACA
This sequence comes from Stramonita haemastoma, assembly GCA_030674155.1. Taxonomy (NCBI): domain Eukaryota; kingdom Metazoa; phylum Mollusca; class Gastropoda; order Neogastropoda; family Muricidae; genus Stramonita; species Stramonita haemastoma. Next base: position 66,691,459 of record CM060322.1, read on the forward strand.
TGCAGCCTTGAATTTGCTGGTTATTGAAGCTGACTGTTAATTCCTTCCTCTCTTCAGACTTTTTTTGTTTGTTTGTTGTTTATTTGCTTGTTTTGCTTGTTGTTGGGGTTTGGTTTTTTTTTCTTGTTCTTTATTGCTTATTTGGGGTTTTTTGGTTTTGTTTGTTGTTGTTTTTTTGTTTGTTTGTTTGATTTTTGTTTTCTTTTTTACTCCTCTTGATATCTCTGTTTGTCATCTGCTGATTATATACAAATTTTTTGTGCGCATTACATTTTGCACGTATATGTACAGTTGGATGTTTTGATTTTTTTGTTAAGTTTTTCACTGGTTTGTGCCTGTTTTATACTTGATCCAAATTTTCTTTTGTCCTATAGTTACTACTTTAAGAATTCTTAATGTATATGAACTACAGGGTCCTTGGGATTGTGGTGTTATTTTTCCATCTCTAACAGCCATGGCTAACAATGCCAGTACTGATAAATGGTTGAGCAAATTTGGACTAAGAACTGGCTATCTGAATATATGTCATCTGTTAAATAAAGTATCTGATATTTCTTCTATTCTATATAATTCAAATGACCACTTCCACATTTTTGGCTTTTCAGAATCTCCTTTATCTGATAAAGTTGCTGATAGTGTATTATCAATTCCTGAGTACAATATCATTAGAAAAGATGCAAAAACTAAACTTGAAACTGGTTTGGTAATATATGTACATAGGTCTGTTAATTATACTCAAGTGAATTTTTCTGATAAATATAATATTGAGTGTGTCTGGTTGGAGATTCAATTAAAGGGAAGTAAACCTATTCTGTTTGGTTTTCTGTACAGAAATCCTAGCGAACGGGTCAACTGGTTTGATCGTTTTTGTCTAATGATGGATAAAGTATTAAATTATGCAACTGAGATAATTCTGCTTGGTGATTTTAATATTGACCTACTTAAGCCACATGACAAATGGAAACTTACTTTTGAACTATACAATCTATCAAATGGTTGACACTCCTACCAGAAAAACACTCAATTCAGAGACACTTATTGATCACATTTATACCACTAACCCGAATAATACAGTAGAAATGTCTGTACCAGTTGTTGGTATTAGTGACCAC
>CM060322.1:66700070-66721073 GCA_030674155.1 Stramonita haemastoma
GGCTCAGTGGTCAGAGCACTCGCTTTTCCCCGGCCAAGGTTTAGCAGCGTGGTTACCAATTGGATGGGTGACCATTTGCTCCGCCTTGGCTACAAGTACAGTTCCCCCAGTTTACCCAGCTGTCAATGGGTACCTGCCCTCTTTAGGGTCAGGGAAGATAAAGCAGCGAGGGAGAGGAGATTTGCGCGGCCCTTGATATGCTGGCCCCCTAGAGAAGCTGAGGTCTCTGACGCCTCGCTCCCCTGCTACGATCACACAGGTTATGGGACACCTTTACCTTTACCTTATGTTGTTGATGGACTGACTGTGAATGTTAACTGTACAGACTGTGTCTTCACAAACCACTGTGTCCAAACTGTAGAAAGCCTTCGGTGGTCTAGGTGGTCTAGGTGGTAACGCGCCTTGCCTAGAAAGCAAAAAGTCCGGGCCGGAGTGTGCGGTGGTTCGTACCCCGTTTGGGCCCAAAATTTTTCCCCCATCCATTAGACCTGAGTGGTGGTCTGGGCGGTAGTCTTTGGGATGAGACAATAAACCGAGGTCCCATGTGTTACACATCATTATTTAGCGCACGTAAAAGAACCCAACCCACGGCAACAAGGGGGTTGACCCTGGCAAAATTCTGTAGAAAAAAAGCCACTCTGATAGGGAAACAAATACAGTTGCATGCAGGAAAAAGAAAAAAAAATGGGTAGGTGCTGCACTTGTGGCGACGCCCTCTCCCCTGGGAGAGCAGCCCGAATTTCACCAGAGAAATCTGCTGTGACATAAAGTGGTACAAAATACAAAATACAAAAAAAAAAAAAAATACTGTCAACCCCGCAGGCAGGGAGCCGAGAAGAGGCTGCAGGTTGTTTCTCCTGCTTCTTACTTCGAGGAAAAGTCTTTTTTGACATAATAAATTATACAGTTGCCAGTTTGAGTTTTTTTGCAGTATTCAAGACCAGTTCTGTGTGGTTGTTTTTGGACTGACATTTGACCCAAATTGCCGTACCCACGCACCTTCTATGAACCACGTTTTCTGCTGTCTTTAAATCGGTTCTAATTATGTACTTATATTGTGTACTTATTGTACCTGTGTACTTATATGTACATATAGATATATTATTTCCTCCTTTGAAAGGTTGCTCAAAACACACTTTTATTTTACCCTATTCTTGTCCCTGACGGCTGATCAAAATTGATTTCCCATTTTATTGACTCATCTCTGACTCTAGTAGTGCTGGTCTTTTGCTGTTTTGGGATATGATAAGGTTCTTCATTTCTATTTTACTTCATCTTTTTTTGTTGTTGTTAATGTGAGTACGTATAAGGTAAATCCGTGAATGTGCCGTTTTCTTTGTTATTCCGTGTTGTGTGTTTTGTGTATGTGTTTTTGAAGGCGTAAGTAAGTAAGTCTTCAAGTTTAACGTCTTTCCACTTTAAGTGATACCAGACGACCCTAAGATAGGAGACTGGATAGGTAAGAGAGAGAGAGAGAGAGAGAGAGAGAGAGAGAGAGAGAGAGAGAGAGAGGAAGAGAGAGAGAGAGAGAGAGGAGAGAGAGAGAGAGAGAGAGAGAGAGAGAGAGAGAGAGAGAGAGGAGAGAGAGAGAGGGGAGAGAGAGAGAGAGAGAGAGAGAGATCTAATGTGTATGTACGCGCGCGCGCGCGCGCGCGCGCGCGCGCGCGGTGCGTGTGTGTGTGTGTGTGTGTGTGTGTGTGTGTGTGTGTGTGTGTGTGTGTGTGTGTGTGTGTGTGTGTGTGTGTGTGAGAGAGAGATAAATAGTAACAGCAAATAAAAGGTATTCTTAACATTAACATCAAGAAAAATATTGAACATTTAAAAATACCAAAAGAACTACAAGAACTACAATAAATGCCCTATAGGACTTAACAACAAACCTTTAGCAATGTCAAACGTTAGATTTACATTGTTCAAAACTTCATCAATGGCATTCTCAGAAAAGGCAGGGAGATGATGTTTTAAGTTCTTACATTCAAGTATGATATGGGTATTTGAAATATATCCACCACATAAGCATTTAACGTCCTTGCTGAATTTTGTCACGAAAGCATTTAATCTTATCCTAAAAAATAATGCCTTGAGTTTTCTCTCTTTGACAGCATTTGTACAAGTCTCTAAATGATCAATGTATTCAACTATACTCTTCCCACTCGGAGTTGAATGTTGAGGCAGCTTGTTTTGCCGATGCTTTTCTGTAAATTTATTTAAAGATGCTTTTTCTAACAGCTGATAACCCTCTGCAATGGATAGAGGGACATGTAGTACTATAGACCCATTTTCATTACGTGCACCTTTTTTCGCAGCCCTGTCAGCCCACTCATTAGAAAATAACCCTATATGTGAAGGAATCCAACAAAATGAAACATGAATTCCTCTTAAACATAGAAGATTTATGATGTATTTTATGTCTAGTATAAGTTTAGTAGATTGCTTATAAGTTGTAGACTTTAAGGCATACAATACTGATTTTGAATCCACACAAAGTAATATATGAAAAAAACAGTATGGATGATCTAAAATGAAAGTCAAAGCCATGAGAATAGCGATCAGTTCAGCTGTAAAAACAGATCGATTTTTTCCAATATAATATGACTTTTCTTTCTTTAGTGCCGGTATTACAAATGCTGAACCTGCTTGATGATTGTCTAAAAGTGAACCATCTGTATAAATTTTAAGACAATCAGAGTAATTATGCTGTATATGTGAATGAACATTGACTGCCATAACATTTGGATTCTCATTTTTGTTCATGTCAATATAATCTATATCAAAGTGTGCTCGCTTCATTTCCCAAACAGGACAGACTGAAACTGATCTATGTGCGTCTACATCAGATTTGAAAATTTCAGAACGCTCATAAAGATCTGATGTGTATGTACTTATTGTCATCAAAAAGTTTATGTGTCGGGCTCTTTTCGGGAAATCTGTTTCAGACCTCATTTTTATTTCTTCTGAAGCAAAATTTTCAGGTGTTGAGCTTCTGAGAATATATTTGGCACATACAAGTTGTCGGTACTCATCAAGTGGTAACATTCCAATTTCGTTATATGTGTCAAGTGCAGAGGCATGGAATGGTACACCTAGAGCCAGTCTGTACGCCTTACAGTCTACACTTTGAAGCTTCTTTAATAAGTACTTAGGTGCGCTAAAAAAGACTTCTTGTCCATAGGATAATTTAGATCTAATTAGGGAGGTAGAAAGATGTTTTAGAATTGTCATATCTTGTCCCCAATACTGCTTTTGTACAATTTTTAGCAGATTTAAACATTTTCTTCCTTTGGTTAAGATATAATCAATGTGGGCATTCCACGTTAATTTTGAAGTAAGAAAAACACCTAAAAACTTTACTAAGTGTTTATATTTTATGTTTTGAAGGCGTGGGTGCGTGGGTGTGCGCGCGTGCGTGCGCGCGTGTGTGTGTTGCGTGTGTGTGTGTGTGTGTGTGTGTGTGTGTGTGTGTGTGTGTGTGTGGTGCGTGCGTGCATGCATGCATGCGTGTGTGTGTATGCATCGTACTGCACTGTACATTTTTTGATGATATTGCATTTATTTTACGTTTATTGTCTGGCCATGTAATTTGCTGTGTATTGTATGCACATGCACTTTTCCTTATGGTTGGGTTTTTTTTTGTGTGCCAGTCAATTTTTTCACGTTCATATGTCGGCTAACCGATTTAAATTGATTTGATTGTACAGCGCCGTGAGCCCGCGCTATATAAGCCTCCATTTATTATCATCATCATCATCATCATCACCATCATCATCATCATCACCATCATCATCATCATCATCATCATCATCATCATTATGTCACAACTGCTCGAAACTGCAGTAGGAGGAATGCTGAAGAAGAGGAGATTCTACCATCAGCCCTGATTTTCTGCAGCTTCCACCAGTCTTAGCCGCTGTAGTCTAGTGGTTAGGGCGCTGGACTCATAATCTAAAGGTTGCCGGTTGGATCCCAGCTTTCGACTTTGGCGTTGTGCCCTTGGAAAAGGCACTTTACAGCTATTTTCTCACCCCACCCAGGTGTAAAAGCGGTACCAACCTTGTGTTGGGGGTTCACCCTGCGATAGACTGGCGTCCTATCCAGGGGGAGTCTATGACTCTCAGTGGCTTAAGGCCACAGAAACCGGGATAAACACCGGCCTGATGAGCCTTAGGTTCGAGACAGACTTTAACTTTAACTTTAGCTCTACCAGTCTTTCCTCCAGATGTGGGATCTTTTCATGTAGCGAAGAAGCGTTCTCCTCCTTCATTTCACAGCAAATTAATGTCGTTAGATCCACGTCCCATTGTAAAGTGTCACACCTGTCATAATACAGTTCGTTCATAGCATCCACGTCCCATTGTAAAGTGTCACACCTGTCATAATACACGTGGCTCATAGCATCCACGTCCCATTGTAAAGTGTCACACCTGTCATAATACAGTTCGTTCATAGCATCCACGTCCCATTGTAAAGTGTCACACCTGTCATAATACAGTTGTTCATAGCATCCACGTCCCATTGTAAAGTGTCACACCTGTCATAATACAGTTCGTTCATAGCATCCACGTCCCATTGTAAAGTGTCACACCTGTCATAATACAGTTCCTTCATAGCATCCACGTCTCATTGTAAAGTGTCACACCTGTCATAATACAGTTGTTCACCTGCCCCACACGTTTCTTTTCCAGTTTCCAGTCGATGTGGGATTTTATTTATTTATTCTTTTATATCGAAGATAATGGAATAAGCACTTATGTGCTTTTTTGACATCCAGTCCCCGTGTGTATGCAGTTGTGTAAATATTGTCATCTGTTCCCACTGGCACACGATGGCCTACTCTTACGAAAAGCAAAAAAGGATTTAAAGTAAGTCTTCAAAGAGAACAGGATTTAATGTGAGCGCGAGATGTTGTGAGCGCAAGATGTTTTTCGTGCGTTGGCACACGGGACCTCGGTTTATAGTCTCATCCGAAGGACCTTTGGGAGAGTGGAGTCAGCACTGATGATAACTCCAGGAGAAAAATCTTCTCTACCGGGAATCGAACCTGGGTCGAACCTGGGTCGTCAAATTGCCAGTGCAATATTCTGACCACTAGGCTATCCCATCCCCCAGGATGATAGTGTGACCTGTGATGCCTGAAGTGGGGGGATTGCTTTTGCCATTTCTTCCACAGTAGCATCAGTCAGTCCATCTTCTCTGTTTGTGTGTGGAGGGGACAGTGTTGTTGACTATTGCTTGTGAACTTGCAGTTTAGCGGAAAATTTTCACTAGCCTCAATTTTTTTTAGCTTGTCTTATTTTATACCCCTTTATGTCACAGCAGATTTCTCTGCTGAAATTCGGGCTGCTCCCCCCGTGGAGAGCACGTCGCCACAAGTGTAGGCCTACCCATTATATATTTTTTTCCTCAGGGATGGTGTCTATACACGACACCTGTGTGTATGCTGTTTTTTTTTTTTTTTTTTTTTTTTTTTTTTTTTAATATTTTGCCTTGCTCCTACCGGCACACGATGGCCTGATCTTCCGAAAGGCCGAACAGGGTTTTAAGGTGTGTGCAAGATGTTCAGCCTGCATTTGCACATGTGGCCTCGGTTGATAGTCTCCTCCAAATGACTTTGACATTCAGTTCGATTTTTGTATGTTATCAACTTGCAGTTCAGCCGAAAGTATGAAGGATCTGTGCATTGGTAGCCTACAAAAGTTGAATCACGGCACATGCTCCTTACATTTGTGCTTCAGACAGAAAGAGAACAATGCAATATATAATACAACAACAACAACCAGGTAGAAAACTTATTTGGAATGAAGATGAGAAGGAGAATTTTTAGAACTCTATTTCATCATCAGATTTCCATGACTATAGGCTATAAATGAAGCGATTCAGATGATCGATTACGATGTTGACGATGTTGACAGAGCGCTGCATGTGTTTAATGATCATCTAAATAACGCTGCACAGAGTATGCTTAGGAAGGTTGGGGGCAACAGCAGAGCTTATACTTATCTTTATTCTTTTATAGCGAGGATAATGGGATAAGCACTGTGTGCTTTTTTTTCCATCCAGTCCCCGTGTGTATGCAGTTGTGTAAATATTGTCATCTATTCTCACCGGCACACAATGGCCAACTATTACGAAGAGCAAAACATGATTTAATGTGTGCAGCAAGATGTTTTGCGTGTGTTCACACACGGGGCCTTGGTTTACAGTCTCATCCAAAAGACTTTTCGGGACAGAGGAGTCAGCACTGATGTTAACTCCAGGGGAAAAATTCCCTCCAACGGGAATCGAACTCCAATCGTCAAATTGCCAGCGCAATGTTCTGACCACTAGGCTATAGTATTCTGTCCCCCTGTGTATTCTCACAAATCCAGGTGGTATGATCAGGAATGCCTACAAAAGAAAAGACTTGCTCCCGAGAAAGTATAAAAGAATTAAAAAGGGTTAAGACAAAGCACACTATATCATACCCAGGAAAGAATATAAAGCCACAATTAGACAGAAGTCTTATTGGATGAGACTATAAACCAAGGCCCCCTGTGCGAACACACACAGAACATCTTGCGCACACGTTAAAACCCCATAAACATAAAAAATCTAAGAGCGAACTTAAAACCCAAAACCGTGTTCCGCCTTTGAGAAGATCAGGCCATTGTGTGCCGGTAGGAGCTGATGACAAAATTATTTTAAAAAAAACAAACAACCAGCATACACACATGTCGTGTTTACACCATCCCTTGTGATGGGTTGGCGCTGCACTTGTGGTGATGCTCTACCCGGGAGAGAGAGCAGCCCGAATTTCACAGGGAGAAATCTGCTGTGACATAAAGTGGTATAAAATACAATATATAAAAAAAAGCAGCAGCAAGACTATAGAAACAGTAGGGGCGGGATAGCTAAGTGGTCAGAGCTCTCGCTTTCCCCAAGTCAAATTAAGCAGCCTTGAATGTGGTTAGGCTACCAGTTGGATGGGTGACCGTTTGCGCGCCTTGGCTTCAGTACAGTTCCCCAGCTGTCAATGGGTACCTGCTCTTTTTAGGGTCAAGGAAGGTTAAGCAGCAAGGGAGAGGAGATGGGCGCTGCCCTCAACATGCTGGCCCCTAGAGAAGCTGAGGTCTGATGCCTCGCTTCCCTAGACCGCCTAGGTTATGGGAGACCTTTACCTTTAGAGTCTTTTATTTTATTTTATTTTATTTTATTTTATTTTATTTTATTTTATATTTTATATTTTATACACTTTATTGTGAAATTCGGGCTGCTCTCCCTCCCGGGGGGAGAGCGTGTTGCCACAAGTGCAAGCACCTACCCATTATTTTTTTTCTTCTTCTCAGGGATGGTGTCTAAACACACACATGTGTGCATGCTGGGGTTTATTTATTTTATTATCTTTTTAATATATAACTTTTGAGTCAAAGAACTTGTAGACGTCTCTAAAACTCCAAAGTGCTTTTGGTAAATCCCAGCGCAGAATTTGACACCCCACAGAGATAACAGCAGAAGATTGGTGCAGACAGGCAGCACTGATATTATAACAAACACTCTGCTCCCCCTCCCTCCCCTTACATTATTGGTTGTTATTGTTGTTGTTGTTGTGAAGGATTTGAATACTACAAGCCCTTTGAGTTGTTTGCTTCATAAGATTTAGTGATACTGACATTTATTATTATTATTATTATTATTTATTATTATTTATTATTTATTATTATTTATTTATTATTATTATTATTATTATTATTATTATTATTATTATTATTATTATTATTATATTATTATTATTATTTATTCACTGGTGTCTAACAAAAAAATCGAACTGAATGTCAAAGTCATTCACATGAGACTAGACTATAAACCAAGGCCCCTTGTGCGAACGCACACACAGAACATCTTGGCACATGTTAGAACCCCGTTCTGCCTATAGAAGAGGCATAGGCCATCGTATCAGGAGGGATGACAAAATTATTTAAAAAAAAAAAAAAACATGCACACAGGTGTCGTGATTAGACACCATCTCCTGTGAGGGCACTGGAACCATTGGTATGGGTCATTGCCTTTCCAATGGATGATTCCAGTGGCATGGAGAGGGGGGGGGGGGTCTGCTGCATGGGTAACAGTTTGCCCTCCATACTTACCCAGGCTTTGCCTCTAAAGAGTAGAGCGCAACTCCATAGCCTTCCGAGACTGATGGGTGCCTCTACTACTACTACTACTACTACTATACTACTACTACTACTACTACTACTATACTTACTACTATACTACTAACTACTACTATACTACTACACTACTACTAACTACTACTACTACTACATACTAACTAACAACTACTACTATTATTATAATATATATTATTATTATTATTATTATTATTATTATTATTATTATTATTATTATTATATTATTATTATTATTATTATTATTTTCATTGTTATTATTTTAATCATAATTAACATCATTTTATCAGCTGCGAGTTCTTATCAAAAACATCAATACAGTTTTGACTCCAAAGAAACCACATGTTACAGGCTATGCAGATCGCTAGGGCTCACACACACACACACACACACACACACACACACCACACAACACTTACAGAGCCATATACACGCAAGCACCCTGCACGGACACGCGCGCGTGGCGTGTGCGTGTGTGTATGTGTGTGTGTGAAATGGTTTTATTTGAAGTTGGGCTATCTTGGAATGATTAGACCAAAATGAAATGTAGCTACCTTGTCTTTCGCGATTTTGATTCGTATCAATATGCCTGTCAGTATTATCAATATGCCTGTCAGTATTGTAATTGCCCTTGATAGGATAATTGAAGTGTTTTTTACTTGACTGGTGGTTAATTAAAGGTGTTTATTTGAATCTTCAGATATTTTATTCTGTGTAATTGTCAGTTGATGTTTCGAATCTCCACTTAGCAGAAATATCGTTTCATGTGGATTAGGCTGTAGGCTGTACCATTGCAATTTCCTGCACATTTGAACGTCTGCTCTAGCCTATTTCCTGTTGCTGTGCATGTTACCTTAGAATAATTACTAAAATTAGCCCTGGCCCTAGCAATCACCAAGTTTTCTGTCAATGCTTCTGATTGGCCGGTTATGACCAACCAATGTTTTTCATTTAGGCTAGGCTTACCGGAAAAGAAAAACAAGATGGCGAACAACATGTGAGTTTGTTGATAAAAGGAAAACAATTCATGAGCAAAATATAATTGTGACATTAACAAAGTAGGGTCAGAGTTTTAACGTGGCTTTACGAATCCGTTGTCACTCCATCAAAAATAAGCCATTTGCTTTCTGCATGGTTCACTGGTTAAAATTAAGGTAGGTGAGGACAGTTGTGTTGATTTATTATTTTTTTAAAATGATTAGGCCTGTTTATTAGGTGCCAGCTCCCATATAGGAAGGTATCGAGTTTGGATGGGGTGCAGTTGTATACAGATCAGAAGACAAAAATAAAAATGCAGCTAAAATTAATATCTCATCCAGTTTGTACTGATCTCTGTAAGGTGGCTGGAGGAAGGGAGACAATCACATTTTTTTCACTTCAAGGGCACTGGCCGAGTGTCTCCCTTTAAATAAAAAAAATCCTGGAATTTAACTGTGACAAGTTTATCCTATTTGAAGTTACTTTATTCTTATTTTAAAATAAAATGTCAAAAAAAGTTTTCTCACTAAATTTGTTAAAAGGAACTCATGCAACCCCCCCACCCCCAAACTAATTATAGTTATATACTGAACTCTCTTGTGTCTCTCTGTCTCTCTCTCTGTCTCTATCTCTCTCTCTGTCTCTCTCTCTCTCTGTTTGTGTGAGTGATCATGCATGCATACTGGTATAATGAAAAAAACCCTTATGCTTCTGCTTTTAATCTCCTTTGGGTTTTTGTTGGGGTTTTGGGGTTTGGTTTCTGTTGTTACTGGGGTTTTTTTTCTTTAGTGTTTTGTTGATTGTTTTTCTGTGTGAATATGTGGGTTTGGGGCTGATTTTACTATCATGATGTATCTGTATTGGATTTATTTTATTATTATAATGTGTACTTTAGGGTGGGGAATAGATGTGAAAAAAGCACATTGGTGCGTATTCATTATACTTGAAAAAAAAGAAAAATGATTTGATCTCTCTCTCTTATCAAGCAGATTAGTTGTGTTTTTTTTTTTTTTTTTTTTTTAAAGTTCTGTTCTATAATTAAACATGTACCTAAAGTATATTCTTTCCCTTGCAGCATGTACTGATGTAGACAACATTAAAGACTGGACTGCCCAACCCCTGCAACACCTCATACTAGCCACACAGGATCCTGAAGCATGGAAAAAGATCTCTGTTGCCTCTTCTCTCACGTCCTTTGAGAAATGGGACTGAGCAAGTGTGAGTGGTGTAGGCAATTGATGTGCACACATATCATACATGTTCTTCTTCTTCTCATTGGTTTAATGTTCATTCACTACAAGGTGATTTAGACAATGGTACATTCATATTAAGAATGTACTGAAAAGGGGATGAGGGGAAAGGTGAAAGGATGAAGAATGTAGTGGATGATGATAAGTTTATAAAATTTCATTTACAGTAACTGTACCACTGGTGACTGGCAAATACTTTCTGCAACTTATACTAGGACATGCAACTCAGAATCATACAGAACACTTTGGATATTTCAATATTTTTCTCTTAGATCTATCCCTTTACTTTTATTGGAGGCAATGAGCACAGGGCAATCCCACAATATATGATGGGCTGATATAATAGCAGAACAGATGCAGAAAACATTTTTTGAATAGTTAGTTTTCCAGGCATTTAGACGTATTTTATGAATAATGATTTCTATATTTCGTGGGCAACACAAATGATTTAAGTGAAGTCTAAAAAACTTTGAATACATAGAGTTTGCAAGAATTGAATTAATTTCAAATGGAGATAAACGTAGACCTATACTTTTAATCACTATGTCACTTGTACATTCTGAAGCACCACGTTTTGCCAGAGAATCTGCCAACTCGCTCCAGTAGTGATGGTACCCAGCAAAAATTTATCCCAGTACCTTTAGAAACAAGAGAATGCAGAAGAAACTTGATTTTAAAAATAACATAATTTCTCATTTTAGAGTCCCAATGTTTCAGAGCAGGTAAGACTGATTTTGAATTGACACAGAAAACGACATTGTAAATCGCAAGATAAATATTTGAAAGATAATTTAGCGTCATAAAAATTGTGAACAATTTAGATGTGAATATTGAATAAAATTTTCCATTACAAAAAGATCTTTTTACTTTTAAATTGGTTATAGCAAATGTAGCCCCGCACATGCCCAATTCTAAGACAGATCCGTCTGTGTATACTTTCAAGACCTATTCACAACTGAGGTTCAAAATCATATAAACTGTCAGTATTTAAACACATAATGTGTATGCATGTGTGGATGTGTGTGTGTACATGTGTGTGTGTACTTTTCTTTAGAATCTTTGATGTTTGTTCCTTTGTAGTTTGCTATTGCGCATGAAGAAAGGCAGACACCCTCTTGAGGCCTTGTCCTGGGCACCTCCTGGGAAGCGAAACAGAGCCCAACCCTCAGACCTGGAGAAGGGACTGTGGAGGAGGAAATGAAGATAATGGGAAAGACCTGGAATGAGTTGTGGTGGCTCGCCCAAGATAGGACTGCCTGGAGGTCCCTTGTCTGTCTGTGCCTTACGCCCCCCTCAGTGGGGCCATGAGGATTGAGTGAGAGAGTGTTTGTTATTGCAACAGCTCTTTTCCCATAGTGATGAATTAGGCTGAAGTTTCTTCTTCCCCTTTACCAAGTTGTTACCCTGTTAGGATTTGTAGGGTTGGCCAGACTTAATTGATGGAGGTGGTAAGGGGCTTTCAGTGCTTTCATTTGTTTTGTTGCTTTTTTTGTTTATCATCACCATTTGTTGTTTCTGTGTGTGTGTGTGTGTGTGTGTGTGTTGTGTGTGTGTGTGTGTGTGTGTGTGTTTGTGTGTGTGTGTGTGTGTGTGTGTGTGTGTGTGTGTGTTTTATTTTATTTTATTTCAAGGTTAATGGGATAAGCACTCATGTGCTTTTTTTCATCCAGTCCCCGTGTGTATGCAGTTGTGTAAATATTGTCATCTGTTCCCACCGGCACACAATGGCCTACTCTTATGGAAAGTGGAACAGGATAGCCTAGTGGTCAGAATATTGCACTGGCAATTTGCCGACCCGAGTTCGATTCCAGTCAAGGAGATTTTTCTTAACATCAGTGCTGACTTCACTCTCCCCAAAAGTCTTTTGGATGAGACTTCAAACCTAGGCCCCATGAGCGAATGCATACAGAACATCTTGGGTACATATTAAATCCTGTTCCGCTTTTTGTAAGAGTAGGGCATTGTGTACCCATGGGAACAGATGACATTTACAAAACTGCATACACATGGGGACTGGACGTAAAAAAGCACAAGAGTGCTCATTCCTTATCCTTGATATAAAAGAATAAAATATAAATGAATAAAAATCTCTCTCTCTCTCTCTCTGTCTTGCTCTCTCAGGAAAAACTGTTATTACCGACAAACATAAAGTATTGACCAACTGCCTTTTGTCACACACTCGGTCTCATATACAGTCTTCTGTTCACAGACAAAGAAACGCATTGTCATCAACTGATCAAGACACCAGACCGTCCTTTTCACCCTGAAGATGTCAGTGACGCAAGTTGGTGTGTTTGTTTATTTCTTTTTATAAAGTATTTCTCTCAGGAAAAAAACTGTTATTACCGACATACATAATGTATTGAACAACTGCCTTTTATTATTTTTTTTTTTTTATTTATTGATTGATTGATTTATTTATTATTTATTTTATACCACTTTATGTCACAGCAGATTTCTCTGCGTGAAATTCGGGCTGCTCTCCCCAAGGGGAGAGCGCGTTGCCACACAAGTGCAGCGCCTACCCATTATTTTTTTCCCCCTCAGGGATGGTGTCTAAACATGACACCTGTGTGCATGCTTGGTTTTTTTATATGTAATTTTGTCATCCGCTCCTACCGGCACATGATGGCCTGCTCTTCCAAAAGGTGGAACAGGATTTTAACGTGTGCGCAAGATGTTCTGCATGCGTTCGCAAACAGACGTCAGTTTATAGTCTCATTCGAATGACTTTGACATTCAGTTCAATTTTTTCGTCAAACTGGAAAGAAAGGGTGAGCTGGGTATGAACCCAGAAACTTGCAGTTTACATATTGGCATGTGAACCTCTTAACCATCCTGCCACCGTCCTTCCTTTTGTCACACACTGGGTCTCAAATGCAGTCTTCTGTTCACAGACAAAGAAATGCATTGTCATCATCTGATCAAGACATCAGACTTCGGATAAGACTATAAACCAAGGCCCGTGTGTGAACGCATGCAGAACATATTGCGCACACGTTAAAACCCCATTCCGCCTTTCAGGAGAGCAGGCCATCGTGTGCCGGTAGGAGTGGATGACAAAATTTTAAAAAAAACAACAGCATGCGCACAGGTGTCGTGTTTAAACACCATCCTTGAGAAAGAAAAAAAAGGGGTAGGCGCTGCATATGTGGCGACACGCTCTCCCTGGGGAGAGCAGCCCAAATTTCATGCAGAGAAATCTGCTGTGACATAAAGGGGTATGAAATAAAATATAAAATTAAAGAAAAATAATAATAAAATACAGATTATCCTTTTCACCCTGAAGATGTCAGTGACTCAGGTTGGTGTGTTTGCAGGATGGATGGAGAGACAGACACACACACAGACAGCGGCAGTGTGAGCAGCTCAGTCACAGTGCATGACACTGCCTGCACTGTAAGTGTAAGTCACTGCTGTGCCACCAGGCCAGTACAGCATGTGGCAAGGTATGTGTGTGATTTGGGGTCAGTTGAAACTTTTGCCTGCCTCTCTTGGTGTGTGTACGTGTGCATGTGTGTGTGTGTGTGTGTGCGTGTGTGTGTGTGTGTGTGTGTGTGTGTGTGTGTGTGTGTGAGATTCTTTTATTTTGGAGATAATGGAATAAACACTCCTGTGCTTGTTTACATCCGGTTTCTGTGTGTATGCAGTTTCGTAAATTTTTGTTGTCCGTTCCCACCAGTGCACAGTGGCATATTCATCCGAAAATCGGAACAGGTTTTAACATGTGCGCAAGGTGTACTCTGCATGTTCGCGCATGGGACCTTGGTTTATAGTCTCATCAGAAGGACTTTGGGGGAGTTGAGTTGGAACTGATGTTAACTCCAGAAGCAGATATCTCTTTGAATGGGATTCAAACCTGGAACACAAGCACATTGCACATCGCTGTAACCAACCAAGTAATCCCGTCCCATGTGTGTGTGTTTTATTAATTAATTAATTTTTATTTATTTATTCTTTTTCTATCAGATTATGGAATAGCACTCGTGTACTTTTTTACCTCCAATCCCCATGTGTATGCAGTTGTGTAAATATTGTCATCTGTCCCCACTAGTACACAACAGCCTACTCTTATGAAAAGCTTACAGGATTTAATGTGTGTGCAAGATGTTCTGCGTGTGTTTGCACACGGGTTCTTGGTTTATAGTCTCATCTGAAGGACTTTTGGGGAGAGTGGAGTCAGCATTGATGTTAACTAGGGGGGGGGGGGAAACACTTGAAGGAATTGAACCTGGGTCGTGAAATTGTGAGCGCAAAGTTCTGACCACTAGGCTATCCCGTCCTCCCCCCCCCCTCCTCTATGTGTGTGTGACTGTGTGTGTATGTGTGTGCATTTGTGTGTTTGTGTGTTCATGTTAGTGTGTGTATGTGTGTGTTTGTGTGTGTGTCATTGTGTGTGTGTGTTTTGTGTGTGTGTGCCTTTGTGTGTTTGTATATTTATGTTTGTCTATGTGTGTGTGTGAGAGAGAGAGACTGTGCGTGTGTGTGTGTTGTGTGTTTGTGTGTGTGTTTGTGCGTGTGTGTATGCATGTGTGTGTGTATGTGTGTGTGTGTGTGTGTGTGTGTGTGTGTGTGTGTGTGTGTGTGTGTGTGTTTGTTGTGTGTTTGTGTGTGTGTTGTGTGTGTTGTGGTCTGGTATGTGTATGTATGTAATATGTGTGTGTCTGTGTGTTATGTGTGTCTGTGTTTGTGTCGTTTGTGTGTTGTGTGTGTGTGTGTTTGTTATTGTTGTTGCTGTCTATATATGTCCAAGAATGTATGGCAGAACCAATCCCCCACCTGTCAACAAAACCCAAGCACACAGAGCTGTGGCAGCCCTGCCCTGTTGTATGGCTCAGAACCCTGGGTCCTGTACTGTCATCAGCTGATCAAGCTGTTGGAGCGGTTCCATCAATGCTGCCTTTCTTCCTTCCATCAACGCTGCCTTTCTTCCTTCCATCAACGCTTCCTTCCTTCCTTCCATCAACGCTGCCTTC
Organism: Stramonita haemastoma; assembly: GCA_030674155.1. Classification (NCBI taxonomy): domain Eukaryota; kingdom Metazoa; phylum Mollusca; class Gastropoda; order Neogastropoda; family Muricidae; genus Stramonita; species Stramonita haemastoma. The sequence goes on from CM060322.1 coordinate 66,715,437, forward strand.
CTTCCTTCCATCAATGCTTTTTTCCTTCCTTCCTTCCATCAACGCTTCTTTCCTTCCTTCCTTCCAGCAACGCTTCCTTCCTTCCATCAACACTGCCTTCCTTCCATCAATGCTGCCTTCCTTCCATCAACACTGCCTGCCTTCCTTCCATCAATGCTTCTTTTCCTTCCTTCCTTCTATCAATGCTTCCTTTCTTCCCTCCATCAAACGCTGCCTTTCTTCCTTCCATCAACGCTGCCTTCCTTCCTTCCATCAATGCTGTCTTCCTTCCATCGTTGGTGTCCAGTGGCAAGATTTTTTTTGTTTTGTTTATTTTTAGATCAGATTTTCAGAATTTCCTGTCATCAGCCATGATGTGATAGAATCACAAATGTAGCCTCGGAAACCAGTGGCAAGATAACAGCAGCAATGAAGAAATTCTTCACAGAGTCAACCAGCCTGGTCTGGAGTCCATAGTGCTGCAGCAACAACCTGCCTGGTCTGCAGTCCATAGTGCTGCAGCATCAACCTGCCTGGTATGCAGTCCATAGTGCTGCAGCAGCAACCTGCCTGGTCTGCAGTCCATAGTGCTGCAGCAGCAACCTGCCTGGTCTGGAGTCCATAGTGCTGCAGCAGCAACCTGCCTGGTCTGCAGTCCATAGTGCTGCAGCAGCAACCTGTCTGATCTGCAGTCCATAGTGCTGCAGCAGCAACCTGCCTGGTCTGCAGTCCATAGTGCTGCAGCAGCAACCTGCCTGATCTGCAGTCCATAGTGCTGCAGCAGCAACCTGTCTGATCTGCAGTCCATAGTGCTGCAGCAGCAGCTTGGTTGGGCTGAAGATGGAGCAAGGATGGAGGACACAGGATAAACTGAAGCCGTCTTCTTTGGCCAGCTGACACAGGGCAAAGGCCACTGCTGCATTTCCAGGACAGGCTTCAGAGACTCACTGAAGAAGCAGCTGTCATAGGCAGTAATCCAGCACCACACATGGCATTGGGACAAGTTTTGCTATTTCTACCCAAAGAGCCAGCAGAAAGTTTGTACTTCAGAGAAGCATCACAGCAAAAGAGAAGTAAGAGGTGGGAGTGTGCAGTGGGCTGATAGGTGAAGTTGGCTGTAAGGCTGTTCTGAAAGCCCCCTTGTTCATTTATTTATTTATTCTTTTATATCGAGGATAATGGAATAAGCACTCTTGTGCTTTTTTACATCTAGCCCATGTGTGTAGGCAGTTTGTAAATGTCATCTGTTCCCACCGGCACACGATGGCCTACTCTTACGAAAAGCAGAACAGGATTTAACCCCTACACTGCGCTGTTGACGAGCGCCGCTCGTCATAGAAACCGCCACCTGCAATGCTGTGTTGACGAGCGCCGCTCGTCATGAACCAACGCTCTCTCTGTTTCGCTCAGCATTGCTGAAAATCCTTCTTATTATGATTTGTTTAGCTCCCTTGATGTATCTTCAACCCATGAGTCCCATTTGTTCAAGTTATTTGTATATCTTATGACGTTCAATCGGCAAGGTAAACAAGGTACTGCGAAGTTCGATTTTTGGGTTTTCGAAGCAATGGCTGTCCCTCAACTGACCTACACAGTTGCCGAAGTTATTGATGAAATTTATAGAGATCAAGATAGTGGAGATTAGGGTGTTTTTTTTTTTATTCAGTTCACATCGAACTTTGCGAAGTTGATGCAGACGACTCGGGTTTTGATCCGGAAGAAACTTCTGCGTACTCGTGGTCTGAATCGGAACATGAAGATCGTATCGTTCGAGATGCAGTTGGGTATATTTGAGGGCTTTATTCGTTTTTATAACATATTTATATTGCTTTTTTTTCTCTGTTTATTCATAAACAGAACAACTAAATGTGTGTATCATATGGTTGCACCTTTTGTCAGGGCTTGGTCAGTGAGCGAGCGAGCCAGTCACAGAGTGGCTGATGTGTTTGATCTACTTTGAAGTGGTTGCGACCTCGTGTGTCACTTGTCACTTAGGCTACTCGTTAGCTGTCAGTTATCAGTGTGTGTGTCTGTTTGTTTTGTTGATGAGCTATTGTTCTTGCTGACATATGCCCTGGCTCCCTGGCTGTGTGTTTGTGTGAAGAGCAGGTGTGTGTGTGTGTGTGTGTGTGTGTGTGTGCGCGCGCGCGCGTGCGTGCGTGCCTGCGCGTGCACACACGTGTGTCTGTCCGTCTGATTATATATTTTTAAAATTGTCACAAATACAATCTTCATTCAATTTCCTTTCATTCAGTATATACTTTTATGTAGCTATCTTAGGAATTTCCTGAATTAATAGCAATTGAAAATCATATGCGTGATTTTTGTCTGTTTCTGAAAATTTCTTCAGCATAGGCCTGAGCAAAATAGGTCAGCAGCGAAAAGGTTAACACGTGCGCAAGATGTTCTGCGTGCGTTCGCACATGGGGCCTTATTTTATAGTCTCTTTGGAAAGACTGTTCATGCTAGAATACATTGGTTTGGGATTCCCTTTTCTCAGTCCCCCCTTTCAGTTGATGATATTTCTGTGTGAGTATTGTGACTTCAGTTCAGGTAGTGGTAGGTAAGCCTGTATGATTAGCCACATTTTTCAGTGCTCTGTGTGTTAGTTGTTAGTATGTTTTATTTGTTTTATTTGTTATTTTTATTCTTTTATTTCAAGGATAATAGAGAAAACACTCATCTTTTTTTTTTTTTTTTACACCTGGTCCCTATGAGTATGTAGTTTTGTAAATTTTGTCATCTGTTCCTACTGGCACACAATGGCCTATTCTGAAAAATGGAACAGGCTTTAACATGTGCGCAAGATGTTCTGCATGCACTCGCACACATGGTCTTGGTTTATAGTCTCCTTCGAGGGACTTTTGGGGGAGTATAGTTGGTGCTGGTGGTGTGTGCATGTGTGTGTATGTGTGTGTGTATGTGTATGTGTTTGTGTATGTGTGTGTGCATGTGTGTGTGTATGTGTGTGTGCATGTGTGTTTGTGTGCATGTGTATGTATATGTGTGTGTTGTGTGTGCGCGTGCATGCGTGTGTGAGTACATGTGTATGTGTGTGTGTGTGTGTGTGTGTGTGAGAGGAGAGAGAGAGAGAGAGAGAGAGAGGGGAGAGAGAGAGAGAGAGAGAGAGAGAGAGAGATACCTGTTAGAAATCAGCTGTGTACATTTTGTTTCTTTGTACTGTTGTTGTACCTCCCACCCTTTGGCCTTTCCCCTTGTGTCAAGGATTCCTTCTGTCCTCCGTATAACTCCACACAGTCTGTGTAGCTGATGCCATCATGATAGATTTACTAATAGTCAGGATTCCTTTTGTCCTCAGTAAAACTGTTCACAGTCTGTGTTTAGCTGATGTCATCATGATAGATTTGCTGATAGTCAGGATTCCTTCTGTCCTCAGTACAGCCTGAGTTGAGAGGTCAGTGTGTTAATATCCAAAGTCAGTACAGTCTGGGTTGTTAGGTCAGTGTGTTCATATCCAAAGTCAGTACAGTCTGGGTTCAGAGGTCAGTGATGTATTATCCAAAGTCAGTAGAGTCTGGGTTGCAAAACGCCTGGTGTGTTGTGCACTGAGTCGCCCCTCCCCTCTGTTCAATTCTTTATCATTCCACATAATCCTCTTTAGTTTGAGAACGGCTCAACGTCTGATATCAGCTTGTGCTCTAGGGGTGTTTTTTGTTTCTTTTTTTTTATCTGTGAGGTCTACCCCTGGATTAGTTGTAGAATCTAGCAGGCTTTTCTCTTTAGGAATCAAGTTGATTTGGTTTGTTGTAGACATAATCATTTCTGTTTCTTAGCTTTTTGATTTAAAATGCTTTGGAACTGTCAGATTCATGTTCTGCAAAATCCTTTTGAAAAGATTAAATGTTCAGTTACCTTGAAGATAGTGCTGGTTTTGAATACTTCAGTATATTTCTTGCAATTTTTTTTAAAAGTAAGACTTTTCAGGGTGTGGTTAGGTTGGGCACTGTTCAGTAACATGACTGTCCGGTATGGACCAGAAATTCTCCCCAGCAGTCTGCAGGATATTAGCACCAGCTGTTAGCTCCCTCATGGAATTTTAGCTAGCAAGAATCAGGGACTGAAAACAAATAAATAAATTAATGAAAATTTAAAAGAAAAACCCCACACAGAGACAGAGGCAGACACAGAGAAACATAAATGCACGCACGTACACATACATATTACGCAAGCATGGGCAAGCTTCGATTCACGTGCATGTGCACAAACGCATGAGTATTTCTGTGCGTGCACACAACACACACACACACACACACACACACACACACACACACACACACACACACACACACACACACACACACACACACACACACACACACACACAGCAAGACAAAATGACAGGTATGTTGTTGAATGTTTAGAATTATTTATTATTATTTTTAAAAAATAAAGATACTCTGTAAAGTAACAGTTTGTTTAAAGTGCAAGGCTGTGTCTTAGTAAGCTTTGGTCAGTAATGACAGTCTTCAGATGTTAGGGATTACAGAGTTGTTGAATTGACCTCCAGATGGACATAGGCAGAGAGCTGTTAACTCGTGTTTAGGTTCAGGAGATGACTGAGTGAGGCTGGAAAAAGTCATCCAAATGGCCGTCATTGGCTTGTAGCTTGATTTCTTTTTCTTCTTCATTTAAGAAATAGTAGTTTTGATGTTGCTTTTTCTGAGATACAGGCTGGTCTATGGGACATACACGCATGTACACACGCATGCACACACACATACACACGCACGCACGCACACGCGCGCGCGCACACACACACACCTACCTCTACTTTAGCACTACTAAGATCTGGTACCATATTACTACATGTGTTGTTATAGTTCATGGCTGCTCAAATTTCTTTTGTCACAGTTCTTCTAGAGTTCATCATCAGCCACAGTTTTTTCTGAGGAGGCTAGAATCTGCTTGTGGGGTGTTGTGGTTAGGTACATTTTCCTTTGGACATCCTTTGATTTCATTCCACCAGTTCTTCGTCACTTTGAACCTAGGTACATGACTGTAGCACTTGAACCTTAATACATAACTGTGCCACTTGAACCTATATACATGACTGTAACACTTGAACTTTATACATGACTGTAGCACTTGAACCTAAATACATGACTGTAGCACTTGAACCTAAATATATGACTGTAGCACTTGAACCTAAATACATGACTGTAACACTTGAACCTTAATACATGACTGTAGCACTTGAACCTAAATACATGACTGTAGCACTTGAACCTTAATACATGACTGTAGCACTTGAACCTAAATATATGACTGTAGCACTTGAACCTTAATACATGACTATGCCACTTGACTCCAGACACATAATTGGATCTCGTTATCGTAGATACACAACTGTAGCACTTTTAATTTAATTGTATGTCAGTGTATTATTTTAGACTTAGATGTACATTGTTATTGTGATTATGCAATACTTCAAACTTTGAAGGTATAATTACGACTGTAGCAATTTAAATGTAGACTATATTATATCACTGTGCAACATTCTGAATTCAAATATGACTATAACATGTAGTATTGTAAATGTAGAAACATGCCCCCCCCCCCTCCCTATCTTGTGTAACGGGGAAGCCAGACAGGGATCAGACTGCATGCTTACTCAGTGTAGACTTGTGTTTCATTTTC
>CM060322.1:66721173-66745524 GCA_030674155.1 Stramonita haemastoma
CTCTCTCTCTCTCTTTCCCCTTCTCCTCCCCTCTTCTCTCTCTCTCTCTTTTTCTCTCTCTCTCTCCCCCTCTCCTCTCTCTCCAGTCTTGGTATTTAAATTTTGTTTTCCCTTTTACAAATTATTTGCCTTCATCTTAGAATGTTAAAATTTGACTTTTTTTTTCTTTTCCTTTGAAAAAGAAATTGTTTGTTGTTTGATTGAGAAGGTTCTTTGTTGGTTTATTTGTGCTCTTTTATGCCCAGAGGGCTGGTTGTAAAAAAATCATGTTTGCTTATGCCATGACCCCCCCTTTTAAATACAATTTATTCATCATTCTTCATACAATTCAATTTCGTTTCTTCTCTCATCTCTCTCTCCTCTCCTCTCTCTCTCTCCCCCTCTCTCTCCTCCCCCCTCTCCCTCTCTCTCCTCTCTCTCCTCTCCTCTCTTCTCTCTCTCTCCTCTCCTCTCCTCTCTCTCTCTCTCTCTCTCTCTCTCTCTCTTTATTATTTATACTATTATCACTATTGTTTGATATTATTTTTATTGTTATTATTATAATCATTGTATTATCTTTAGTTCCTTCTGAGTTCATTTTGTTGTTATGAGTTGTAACAATGTTGTAGCTAAGTATTTTTGGGTGGACTTTTCTTGGTTGCTAAGTTGTTTATTTCATTATGTTTCTTTGGTTGCTCTTTATCTATTAACGCTTCTCTTTTCTTTTATAATCAAAATCATTTTATTGTGGCTTCTGATTTTCGACTTCTGAAAGTGTGCATTTTTATTATCTTATTATGTATAATGTCCTTATTCCTTTATGTTGTTTGGTACTGCATATAGTTTTACTGTTTAGTATATTTTTATCTTGATGTTTTCCCTGAAAAGGGCGGGGACTGGATGTAAAAAAGCACATGAGTGCTTATCTATTATCCTCGAATAAAAGAATTTTGCCTTGCCTTCTCCCCTCTCTCTCTCTCTCTCTCTCTCTCTCTCTCTCTCTCTCTCTCTCTCTCTCTCTCTCTCTCTCTCTCTCTCTCTCTCTCTCTCTCTCTCTCTCTCTCTCTCTCTCTCCCCGTGTGCGAACGCACGCAGAACATCTTGGCACACGTTAAATCCTGTTCCGCTTTTCCTAAGAGTAGGCCATCGTGTGCCGGTGGGAACAGATGACAATATTTACAAAACTGCATACACACGGGGACCGGATGAGAAAAAGCACATGATTGCTTATTCTGTTATCCTCAATATAAAAGAATAAATCTCTCTCTCTCCCCCCTCTCTCTCTCTCTCTCTCTCTCTCTCTCTCTCTCTCTCTCTCTCTCTCTCTCTCTCTCTCTCTCTCTCCCCTCTTTTAAACAAAACTGGCACTCAGATATGGAAAGTAAAAATAAATATAGCTGGTTCTTTTCTTTCAAATCCGTCTTTCAGACCGAAAAATATCTTAAAGTAATCACTGATAAATGGCACAGGATTAATTATGCTCGATTTAGGTTAAGAACATTGGGTTTCAATGCTAACAAAAGATGGTTCCAGACTGAGACATCCATACAGTTACCATGTACATTATGTGGTCATAATGTTGATGATGAAGTTCATTTTCTGTTCCAATGTAAAGCATATGAAACAATACGTAATAAACATAATTTTCTAAGTATACAATCAGCAGAAATGCAAGATGTTGTTTCTATTTTCTGTCATCTGAAATGAATATGTGATTAAATCTGTTGCTAAGTTTATTGCAGAAGCACAAAAATTAAGACAAAGCAAAGTCACCACCAATTGTGTTAATACGAATTGATATAGTCACTTTAAAGAGCAATGTATTCTCGAGTAAGCAGATTTCAAAAAGGTTGATATTTATCATATGTAATGTGAATGGATGGTCGATTTTTGAAAGTTGTCGTTTGTTATTGCATTTCAGTTTGCTTTTTCCTTTTTTTCTTTGTATGTACAAGGTGATTTGTAATTGTATAGACGCCAATGTTATGATTAGTTTGTTACAAGTGGGTGAATCCTTTCTTTTTGTTAAACGGATTTGTACTGATTACGTATTTTACTTTTTGTTTATTGTTTATATTTGAGTTACCTCCCTTGTCAAAAGGCCTAGTTGGGCAATGACAATAAATTGTTAAAGCGTTAAAAAAGCGTTAAAGTCCTCTCTCTCTCTCTCTCTCTCTCTCTCTCTCTCTCTCTCTCTCTCTCTCTCTCTCTCTCTCTCTCTCTCTCTCTCTCTCTCTCTCTCTCTCTCTCTCTCTCTCTCTCTATGTATATATATATATATATATATATATATATATATATATATATACATATTGTCCTGTTGTCTGTCTTCATAAAGTATATATATATATATATACATATATATATATATATATATATATATATATATATATATATTATATATATATATATATCTTTATGAAGACAGACAACAGGACAAGCCACAGTGAAGACAAGCGGAGCTGATATCACTATGAAGATAGACAGCAAGACAGAAACCACAGTGGAGACAAACAGAACAGGTATCTTTATGAAGACAGACAACAGGACGGCTTATTTCAAGAACACAGGGGACAGGAACAACAGCAGGAAAGACATAATCATGCTAATAGACAACCGCAGTACCAACAGGAATGCATGAAAAGTGAAGCTCCTCATGAAGATGAAGAACACTATGCACGTGAGACAGAATGGCAACAGAACAACCATCTACCTGATGCTGTACCTGGCCACAGGGACAGAGGGTCAGAAGAGCCAAGGAAACAGTCCTTGGATCAGAAAGAGGATGAAAAGAATGCCTACAGGAAGGAACAACAGGGGCAGAGTAAGACGAAGGTGCATACCTCTACCTGGGAACAAACAGCAGAAAGTCACGTGCAAACGTCCCCATGAAGATGCCAGATCAACAAGATGGAACTATGGTTCGAATCCTAGGTGGAACCAAATATGGGATATGTCATCCTAAAAGGAGGCTGGCAACCACTCACAAAACCAAATTAAACCAAATGTTGTCAGTCTTCCCAACTTATGCAGTATGAATGAATTCCCCCCCCCCCCCCCCCCCCCCTGAACAGAGAGTCACCAGCGAGGACAGCTCCTCAGAAGGCTACAGGACAGAGGTCAACTCCAGACCAGTCAACTCCCCATTCGTCAGTTCTGCATTCTCCACAGACAGGGGTACCCCAAGCAGGTGACTCGAAAACGAGGGTGCCAGGTGATGAAATGACAAGCTCATGCACAGACTTTCCTGCAGAGTGCGTGAAGGGATGAGTGTGCCAGAAAATACAGCCAATGTTTCTGCTCAAGAGGGAGAGCAGAGTGATGCAAAAGAGAATTTGGCAACCACCTTTACCCAAGAGACAGGATGTGATGATCTAAATATCACACACAGCAATGTATACCAGCCATTAACGGAAGATGAAATGATGGCGCCTGTGCTGACTCCACCCACTCCAGAGGTACAGCATGACGACAGCCAGACTCTTGTCAAACAAGCTCTGGACCCATGGGAGTCTGCAGAGGATGGACAAAGCAGCATGCCCTCAGACAGAAGACAGCCTCCTCCATGACCAGACAGGCAAAGACGCAAGCCTAACCATTGAAAATGAAGTGACAACCGCCACTCTTGTACACCGGCCTGTGACCCGCAGCAAGGCAAGGTGTAAGCAAATCCACCTGACGGACTCTTTCCTCAGCTCAGGGTCTCGTGTTCCTTTAGAACAGGAACAAAGGCCCAGTCACCTGCTGCCAGTAGTCCCAAATAGGGACTCGGCTCTGCCCATGTCTGCCAGGAGATTAGAAATGAATTGTCACACAATTTAACATTCCTGACATGCAATGTAGAAGGACTTAATACAATCTATCATGCAGATTTAAGATTGTATATATCCAAATTTGATGTAATTGTACTGACAGAAACATTCACTGCAGATTTCACATCTTTTCCCAATGCATAATGTATATATTTCAAGTGCTGTCAAAGTCTCAAATGCACCCACAGCTCGGCTGTGTGGGGGAGTAGCTTTGCTAGTTAGGAAACACATTGCTCCTCTTATTTCCCAGGTTCACCTAGAATATGACAACTGTATTGTGCTAACACTGGCTAAAGCGCTTACAGGTCTGGACAGGGACTGTGTCTTAATTGGCATATATTTACCTCCACAATATAGCCCATATTATACTGAAACAATACCATTGTCTTCTCGGGAAGATCAGATGACCAGCACTCTGAGGGAGTAGCACTACTCCTCAATAGAAAGACTGAAAAGACACTGCTAGAGTGGAAACCATTCAGACCAAGACTTTTGAAAGCAAGATTCCACTTCAAGTACACCAAGCTGACAGTGCTAGTCTGCTAAGCATCAACTGAAAACGCAGAAGCAGAGGTCAAGGATGATTTTTACATCAGCTCCAAACAGCCGTAGAGAGTGTCCGCGCTCATGACATGTTGCTCATCCTTGGCGATTTGAATGCCAAGGTGGGCAGTGACAACAACGGGAGGGAGCATGTTATGGGCAAACATGGAATTGGTATCATCAATGATAATGGGGAGAAACTAGTGGACTTCTGTGAAGAGAACAGCCTGCTTATCAGAGGCACCCTTTTCCCACACAAACATATCCATAAAACAATGTGGACATCGCCAGAGGGAACCACCAAAAACCAGATAGACCATGTCATCATCAACCAAAGATGGAGAAGCTCTCTTCAGGATGTCAGGGCCTACAGAGGAGCTGACGTTGCCAGTGACCACACCCTTGTGTTGGCCGTCGTTGTCTTGAAGCTGTGTGGATCACGAGGAAGACAGGCACGTCAGCAAAGATTAGACTCTGGCAGCTGAATGAGATGCTCACCAAACAAGCCTTTGCAGTAGAAGTGAGGAACAGATTTCAGGCACTGGGGGAACAGCAGGAGATAACAAAAGACAGCTTCAATTGGGTACTTTGGGAAACAGGAGAAAAAGTACTAGGCTTCCAACGAAAGAAGAAAGAAGAGTGGATCAAAAAAGAAACCTGGAAAAAGATAGATGAGAGGAAGTTAACTAAGCAGAAGATCTACGACACCATATCAGAATGCTTGAAAGAGCAGCACAGAAGAAGATATGCAGAACAGGACAAGGAGGTAAAGAAGATGACAAGAGCTGACAAGAAAGACTACATAGAGAAAGTGGCAGATTAGGCAGAGGAGGCAGCAGGTAGAAATGATCTAAAGACCCTGTACAAGATCAACAAGCAGCTGAACAATGGGTTTAAAAACTGGGATGTGCCAGTGAAGGACAAAAATGGAAAGGTTGTTGAGGGAGAGGCAGGAAAACTACAGTGTTGGAGGGAATACTTCGAGTCGGTTCTGAACAGACCAGACCCCCCTCAGCTAGCAGACATCCAGCCGGCAGATATAGACCTTGACATCTGCACCAATCCACCGAGCCTGGAAGAAGTGACAACAGCAATCAAGGCAATGAAGAGCGGCAAGGCACCAGGGGCAGATGGTGTGACGGCAGAGGTGTTGAAGGCAGATATGGATGTGATGGCTCCCATTCTGACTGAGATCTTCAGGAAGATTTGGGTAGAAGGTCGGATCCCTGAAGCATGGAAAACTGGTCTCATCTTCAAGTTGCCCAAAAAGGGAGATATTGGAGACTGCAACAACTGGAGGGGCATAACACTTCTTTCCCTCACCAGTAAGGCTTTCAGCAGGATTGTGCTGTCCAGATTGACAGCAGCCCTTGAGAAGGACCTCCGACCACAGCAAGCAGGTTTCCGCCCTGGGCGATCCTGCTCAGATCATAATTATCTTTACTCTGCGCCAGATTCTGGAGCAGAGCAATGAGTGGAATACACCGCTGTACGTCAGTTTCATTGACCTGGAGAAGGCGTTTGACAGCATCCACCGAGAGTCCTTATGGAAGATCCTAAGGCACTATGGAGTCCCTGCAAAACTTGTCCGGGTCATTGCAATGTTGTACAGCGACTTCAAATCCCAGGTGATATGCAACACAGACCTCACGGAAGCCTTGAGCATCAGCACAGGAGTGAAGCAGGGCTGCATCTTATCGCCGTTTCTCTTCATCCTGGCCATGGACTGGATTATAAAGAATTCTATGGACGGAGAGAGAGGAGAGGGATCAGATGGACCATGACAATGACAGCAACAAAAACACTGAAGATCTGGATTTTGCCGATGATATTGCCCTGCTGTCACACCGCCACCAAGATGTGCAGGAAAAGACAGATGTCATGGCAACAACAGCTGGAAGCCTTGGCTTGAAGGTCAGCACCAAGAAGACAAAGAACATGAGAATGAATGCCAGAGTCCAAGAGAACATCAGACTGAATGGGGATCAGATCGAGGAAGTAAATGACTTCACTTATCTTGGATCCACAATGTCAAACACAGGAGATGGGGAGGTGGAGATCTGGGCTTGACTTGTAAAAGCCAGCCAGGCCTTCGCCTCACTCAGGAGCACATGGAAGGCAGGGAACATACACCTGAAGACCAAATTAAGAATTTTCAAATCAAACGTGATTAGCACCCTCCTTTATGGATCAGAGTCATGGAAGATGACCAAAACCATCAACAACAAACTTGATGTCTTCGAAAACAGATGCCTCACACGCATTCTACGCATCTTTTGGCCAAATACCATCACCAATGAAGAACTCCACCGAAGAACAAAAACTGAACCCATCTCCATACAAGTCAAACGGAGGCGTTGGCGATGGATAGGACATGTGCTCCACCAGCAGACTACAGCCATATCCAGAATCGCCCTACGATGGACTCCAGATGGTTGAAGAAAGAGAGGCCGCCCCAAGGAAACTTGGAGGAGAATAGTAGAGAGGAAGAGGAAGGAAAAGGGTTGGACATGGGGCCGTCTGGAGTGTATTTCAGCCGACCGACATCAGTGGCGGGCTCTAGTTGAGGCCTTATGTGCCACCTGAGCACAAAGAGGACTAGATAGATATACTGAAATAGACATTTATAACGGTGTTTCTCTTTTGGAAAATATCATCTTAGATATCCTACAAGACATAGGAAATATGCCCATAATAATTATGGGTGACCCGAATGCAAGGACTGGCAATGCTAATGCTCATGAAGATGAACTACCCTGTAATATTTGTGATTATGATGGCGATGTTAACCATGTTATTGACTTATCAGCGGGCTTCAGCTGAGGGGGTTTGGAATGATTTTGGAAAGTATTTGCTGAATATTTGTGAGCAACTTAGTTTGGTTCTTTTGAATGGTCTGGTAAGTCATAGATTTGATTCTAGTTGTAGTATGTTTCATATAATGGCTGCAGTGTAATAGACTATTTTATAATATCAAGATGTATCACTGAGATGGCTGCAGAGTTGACAGTTGGTGAGAGAATAGAGTCAAAACATATGCCTTTGGAGCTAACACTGAAGTGTAAAGATATAATACCAACATAACCTATAGGCCCAGAGAGATGTCCATACAAAAATATAGGTTGGACTGTCAAAAGTCAGAGGAGTATTCTAACATGTTTAAAACTGACTGTATTTCTAAAAAACTTAAAGAAGAAGCATAGAATCGATATGATTGATTTAGACATAGAAGTAGCAATTAAACAACTTCATGAGATTATTAGTTTAGCAGCAACCCCTATGCTAAAGACAGTTGTATTTGGTAAATTTGATAACAATCCTGGTTTGATTTTGAATGCAAGTAGAAAAGGAGGTCAGGGAGATATTCTCTTAGAAATTATCAGAAGCATACTAAAGATGATAACACTTCAAAAGATGATATAGAGACCTTGAGAGTCTTCTTCTTCTTCTCTCGTTTGCTCTACACTGTCAGATGTGTCTGGGAAAAATAATGGCAAGTCCTTTCCAGCTCCTCTCGCCGTACAGCTTGATCTGTAGGGTTACCTCCGTTGGCCACACTGTCTTCTCCTCTGCTGTCCCCTGACTCCACAGGACAGGCTAGAGGGTCCTCCAGAAGCTGAGGGTGGGCCCCGTTGAGGCTGAGGGCCTGGCACAGCACCTGCCTGGAGGGTCTTCACAGAGCGAGCACCATTACTTTCACTATTATCTGACAGTGTCTTCATGCGGTTTTTTGCATGGTATTGTAATTTGTTAGAGGGCGCCTATGGCCCGATACCTCTGACTTCAGCCCTCTAGGTTTCTGTCAGGGTTACCCCACCCTTATCTCCTGTTACCCTGGGAGCCCAGGAGGCAGAGCTTTTAACATGGCTCTTGATTGCGTGATGTTCCTGTCATAGGTCATATGGGGTATTTCATGGAGACGACAGAGCCACCTGTTGTCCCGCCCCATCCTGGTAGGAACATCGCCAGTTGGTCTGGGACTGCTTTCGCAGCTAACCCCCATTTCTGAGGGCCATCCCCCTATCCGCCACCCGGGGACCCGTCCGGTTGAGGATGGTCGCCTCGCCAGGACCTTGAGAGTTAATTACACAAATCTCAGGAAAGAGTACAAGTTTTTGCTAATAGAAAAGAAAATTAGGTACAAAAGACAAACAATGAAAGTGTTAGAATACTCTTTTAAGTGATCCTCAGAGATTCTGGTTCACAGTAAGGAAACACATTGGTAGTCCTGTGTGCCAAAGTAGCATTTATTCTGAAGAGTGGTATAATCATTTTTCTACTGTGTTTAACCAAAGCAATCCCAGGTCGGATACAGATGAGATATTTAACTGTTCCTACTCTGATATTTCAGCCACCTTACAAGTAGATATTACAATATTTGAGCAAGAAATTACATACCAAGAAGTAGTAAGGCTATATACACATTAAAAAAAACAATAAAGCTGCAGGTCCAGATGGATTCTCTGGGGAGTTATGTACATATGCAGGCCCAGAGGTTGCATTATTTCTAACGAAATATTTCAATAAGTTGTTTACATCTGGCAGTTTTCCACTTCAATGGTCAGAAGCAGTCATTCAGCCAAAACATAAGAAAGGTGACATCAGTTCTCGTGATAATTATAGAGGCATCTCCTTACTAAACGTATGTGGAAAACTTTATAGCTACATTCTGAATAAGCGTTTATCTATATGGTCAGAAGAAAACAAAGGACTAAATGAAGCACAGGCAGGATTTAGACATAGTTATAGCACAGTCAACCATATATTTACTCTTTTGTCATTAATTCAGAAACAGTTTGCTAACCACGGAAAGTTGTACTGCGCCTTTATAGACTTTAAGAAGGCCTTTGATTTGGTTGATAGGCATTGCTTGTGGTCTGTGCTTTAAACAAAATGGTGTCAAAGGAAAAATGTACAGGGCTCTGCAAAGTATTACAACATTGTAAAAGCAAGGGTTAGTGTGGGAGGTGAATTAACTGATATTTTCATGTATCCTGGAGGACTGAGGCAGGGAGACATTTGTAGCCCTGTTTTATTCTCTCTTTATATTAACGAGTTAGTAGTTGAACTTGTTCAGAGAGGAAAACATGGTATATCTTTAATCCCTGATCAAATGCAGATACTGATACTACTCTTTGCAGATGATGTAATACTGTTATCATACACTAAAGTTGGTCTGCAAACGCAATTAAATATATTAAGTGACACAGCAAAAAAAGTTAGGATTGTTAGTAGATATGGAGATATCAACAGTAGTCGTATTTCAAAAAGGTGGCCACCTTGCTGTACGAGAAAAATGGCTCTATAATGGAAGCAATCTCAAAGTGGTAAACCAGTACAAATACCTAGGAGTTATTTTTTCCACAGGTTTATCTTTTTCTTACGCATTGAAGGACATGGCTAGTAGTGAAAAAAAAAGAGGTGTAATTGGTATTTTACGTTTGTTGTGGTCTCTTGGTAATCAGTTCCCTAAAATATTTTTCAAACTCTTTGACTGTCAGATTCAGCTAATTTTAAGTATGGTTCTGAGGTATGGGGTCTCCTGGCTGATCATTCTGTAATTGAAAGAGTATCTGTCTTTGCAATTAAAAGATTTTTAAATGTGAGCATTAGAACTCCAAATGCCCTGATATATGGAGAGACCGGTAGATTTCCACTCTTTGACAATACTTATACCCATAATATCAAATACTGGATTACTCTTACAAGCATGAATACAGATCGTATTCCATACAAATCATACAATATGCTGCTTAACCTCTATAGTAATAATAAGAATAATTGGGTCTCTACAGTTTGCTTTACCCTATATCGTTATGGCTTTGGTTTTGTGTGGGAATGTCATGGAGTGGCAGGTGCAAGGATATTTTTGACAGAATTCAGACGTCTTAAGGATTGTTACACTCAAAACTGGAACAGTAAAATCAACACAAAAGAGCGTTATGCATTCTATTCCTTATTGAAACAAAATCTTTGTCTGTCTGATTACCTACTCATTGTTCAAAATAGTGCTGTTAGGAAGTACTTAACAAGAATTCGCCCCAGCGTTTCGCCATTAAGATGTCACAAAAACCGTTACAATAGGACACAAAAGCTACTACCCTCGTAAAATAAAATTGCGTTTGCGTTTGCGTCTCTCTCTCTCTCTCTCTCTCTCTCTCTCTCTCTCTCTGGTCGAGGAGATTTTTCTGTATAGATTCTGATCACTTACCTATTGTCATGGAGGTGGAAGTGATGAGAAATGGTAATGATTGCAACATCAAAGAAAAAGTAAGTAAAAATGATGAATTTGAAAAATATATCTGGAACAATACACTGGAAAATGAATTTAGGAATATATGGGAGATCAAGGATATTCAAAATGGCTTGGAAATGGCCATAGAGAACCTAGATAGTGATGTAGATGGTGCTTTAGAAGTATTTGTAGATAGTTTAAAAGAAGCTAGTAAATGCATGCTCAAATGATGTTGTATTGGTAGGGCAAGAAAGTCAGAATGGTTTGACAAGGAATGTAATAAAGCAGAAAAGGAATGTAGAAAGAAGCTCAAATGCTTTAGAGCTACTAGAACAGAAGCTGATTGGCTAATATATGTTAAAATGAGAAAACAGTATAAGTATCTTTTGAAAACTAAAAAACACACTTTTAGAAAACAGAAAACTGAAGCACTGGCTAAAGAAATTAGCAATGGGTCAATTTTTTGGAATGAGCTCAGAAAAATGGGTTGTGTAAATAAAGAAAAAGTAGTGAATAATATTACTAATGATGAGTGGTATGAACATTTTAAAACTATTTTTTCAGGGGAATAATGAAGAGCTAGAAATGAACTTAAGCAGTGATATGGAACACTTAGAGGAAACAGATCTTGTTTTGGATACAGAAATATCAGAAGCAGAAGTTATTCAAGCAGTAAAGAAACTTAAAGATAGAAAAGCCAGCGGAATAGATGATATCTCAGCTGAAATGTTAAAGTGTGGGGGTAAAAATGTTATTATGTTTTTGAAAAAAATATTCAATGTTGTTTTTGATCAAGGAGTTTACCCACAGGTATGGTCTAAGGCCATAATCATACCACTTCACAAAAAAGGCAATTTAAATGATGTAGATAACTACAGAGGACTATCTCTTTTGAGCATAATATCTAAATGTTATACTTCAATATTGAACATGCGACTATACTCCTGGTTAGAAAATCATGACTTAATTTCTGAATGCCAAGCACGATTTCGTAGAAAATATTCTACAGTTGATCAGATATTTACTTTAAATGCTGTTATCCAGAACCACTTGAGTAAAACAGATAGAAAACTCTCTGTTGCTTTTGTTGATTTCAGAAAGGCCTTTGATTCTGTTCAGCATGTTAAACTATTGCAATGCATTAAAAATCAAGGAGTAAAAGGGAAATTCTTTCATGCACTGCAGGCCATGTACAAGTCATTAAAATCATGTGTACGTGCAAATTCAGAATTAACAGAACTATTTGACTGCCCTATTGGAGTATGGCAAGGCTGTGTACTCAGCCCGACACTATTCACATTATTTATAAATCAGTTAGCTGACCTAATGAATGAAAACGGTAAACATGGTGTACAATTATTCCCAGATGTAATGGAATTATTTATCTTATTATTTGCAGATGATGTGGCATTGATATAAACAACACCAAGTGGTCTTCAGAATCAGCTGAATATTTTACGAACATGTTGTGATAATATAAAATTAACTGTAAACATTGATAAAACAAAGGTCATGGTATTTAGAAAAGGGGGCTTTTTGGGTCAGCATGAGAGGTGGTTCTACAATGGTAATAGATTGGAAGTAGTTAACAGCTATTGTTACTTAGGATTTAAATTTACAACGATGATTAGTGCTAAAAATGGGACACTACACTTAACAACAAAAGGCAAAAATGCGGTAGTTCAGCTTAATAGAGTATTTCAAAAATATAAAGAAATGACAGCAAACACTTATTTTAAAATCTTTGATACGAGTATACAACCAATATTGCTATATGCTGCAGAAATATGGGGAATGAATAGGTTAGAACACATAGAAAAGGTCCACATGCGTGCATGTAAAAGGTTTCTAGGAGTGCCAACCAAGACACCCAATAAAATGGTATATGGGGATTTGGGCAGGTATCCTCTTTATGTGAATTCATATGTTACTTGCCTAAGATATTGGTTTAGATTATTACAGCTGAATACAGAACGATTACCATATAAAGCCTATCAAATGTTATTACAATTAGACAGTATTGGGAAGCAGTGCTGGGTATCAAAAATAAGAGAAATATTATGTATTACTGGTTTTAATATTGTTTGGTTACAGCAGGGTGTTGGGAATGTAAAAACGTTTCTGCATATATTTAAACAGAGGCTTGTGGATATGTTTGCCCAAGAATGGGCAGGCACTCTCAGAGAGCGTGACAGATATCAGCCCTACTCATCATTCAAGACTGTTTTTGAAAGGGAACAATATATTCTGGATATTGATGTGTATTCCTTTCGTGTTGCTATTTCGCATGTTAGATTCAATGTTCTTCCTCTGAATAACAATGTAAATCGTTACAAGGATTCTGACCATGACAAAGCTTGTCCATTTTGTAAAAATAATATTGAAAATGAACAGCACTTTTTGTTTGCATGTCCAATGTATGATGATGTGAGGTCTAAATTTCTAAAGGAATCAAAAGATCTTCCTTTGCACGTTTTGCTAAGAGCCAAAAACCCTATTCTTAGACATAATCTATCAAGTATGTTTCATGCGATCAAAAGATGGAAGAAAATATTTTAAAGCACTGAGATTAGCATGATCTTTACTTCTAGGTGAATGTGCATACCTCTCTCTCTCTCTCTCTCTCCTCCCTCCCTCCCTCATGGGCACTCATGGGGAGGGGGGAGGGGCAAGACTTAGATATTGGCTTCCACCTCTCTTCTCATCTAGATCTCTCTCTAACTCTGAAAGTGGAAATACAAAATTGACTCTGACCCCTCCCCCCTTTCTCTCTGTCTCTGTCTCTCTTTCTCTCTGCCACATGGGAGGAAAAGATAAGACTTAGATATTGGCTTTAACCCCTTTTCTCATCTAGATCTAAATCTAGTTCTCCCTCCAACTCTGAATGGAATTATACAAAATGGACTTTTGACATCCCTTCCTCCCTCCCCCACCTCTCTCCTCTGTTTCTATCTCTGTCTCTCATATGGTAAGGAGGGGGGGGGGGGACTGAATTTGGCTCTTGCCTCTTTTTTCATCTAGATCTAGCTCTCTCCAACTCAAAATGTGGAAATACAAATTTTACTTTGACTATCTCTCTCCTTCCTTCCCTCCCTCCTCCTCCCCCCCCCCCCCCCCCCCCCTCTCTCCTCTCCTCTCTCTCCTCTTCTGTGTAAGAAAATCATTTTACAGACCAGCTGCAATACATAAGGTGTATATTAAACCCTGTCTGCCTACATACTATCCTGTTTGTTTTGTTTCTCGTTCTTGAAAACTAGTAGATATCAGAGTTACTAACGGTATTATGAGCAAAATATACTACTTACTACTTGTTACTACTTGTACTTACTACTTTTTATGAAGAGAAAAGGGGGAGGGGGGCAAATGCCCCCTTTTTTTCATTTCAGGGGGCCCTTGGGCCCCCTTTTTTTGAAATCCTAGAATCAACACTGCTGAGATTCTAAACGAACTTGTTTAAACAACCAAGATGCTCGACTGAGGTCCTCCCAGTTAACATTACAATATATTTGCACAATATTAATAATACACGTTTTAAAGCCACGACATCAAAGTAGAAATGTGCAATTCCTCCATTAAGAGGCAAGTTTACCTGTCTAACAAAATGTGGTTCAAGGCTGGGAATCAATGAGAAAATCGATATCAAAACCCAAAGTCTGCACCTACAATTTACGCCCTGTGTAGAAATGCGAACAGAACATCTTGTGTGCTCACAAACAACCCACCCCATCCTCTAGAAGAAAAGGCCATTTTTGAGTCGCTAGGAACAGATCATAAACTATTCTTACTTGGATGCTGCTTATATACATACTATTCCTTCATTCTGCTACCTAAAATGAGGGGTGGGTGTGAGTTAATTATGCATAAATACTGCCGTTGGTAAACCTTGGAGCTCTAGTTGAGGATTACACAAATAGCCGATTCTGCATGAGCAGGACACTGGAATTCAGGCAGTGGATAAATGGACATAGGAAATGCATGCAAGGTGCATTAGGAATACATATACGCTCTGCATGTCGGTAGAAACATAGACTTTTGGATGAGACTGCAACTGTAAACCGAGGCCCCATGTGAGAACGCACGCAGAACATCTTGGCATACACATGGGGACTGGATGAAAAAAAAGCACACGAGTGCCTATCCCATTATCCTCGATATAAAAGAATAAAATAAATAGGTAAAACAAATACACAGATGATGATAAACCCGTGGGCGAACGCACGCTACACATCTTGCGCCCAAGTTAAATCCCCTTATGCTATTCATATGCTATTCATAAGAGTAGGCCATCGTGTGCCGGTGGGAACAGGTGACGTAATGATGATGGAAAAAAAATAGAGCACACGAGTGCTTGTTAATATTCCATTATCCTTGATAAAAAAGAATTTTTGTAAACTATAGAAAAACGTGTTTAATTACAGTGTAACGGGCCGCTACACTCGCTGATCAGCACATTCTATAACAAACTTGTCAGACTTACAGATATCTACACAGATACAGAATACGTCTACATACATTACATAATACACGCAGAACATCTTAAGCAGACGTTAAATCCTGTTACGCTTTTCGTACGAGTAGGCCATTGTGTGCGGATGGGAACAAATGATATTTACACAACTGTATGCACACGGGGACTGGATGGAAAAAAGAACATGAGTGCGTATCCCATTATCCTTGATATAAAAGAATAGAATAAACGGATGATGATAAACCCGTGTGCAAATGTGCACTAAACATCTCGCTCACAAGTTGAATCCCATTATGCTATTCGTAAGAGTAGGCCATGGCGTGCTGGTGGCAACAGATGAGATAATGTAAAAAAAAAGAAGAAAAAAGCACAGAAGTGCTTATTCCATTATCTTCGATAAAAAAAATTAAATAAATTATTAAAAACATGTCTAATTACACTAACAGCTGCTACACACGCTGATCAACACATTCTATAACAAACATTGTCAGACCTACACACAGACCCAACGCCTCTACATATATTACACAATCAGGCATCATTTCCTTTGTCCATATATCCACTGCCTGAACACTTGCGGAACATCTTGCGCACACGTTAAATCCTGTTCGGCCTTTCGTAAGAGAAGGCCATTGTGTGCCGGTGGGAACATGTAACATGTATAAAACTGCATACAAAGAGGGACTGGACGTAAAAAAGCACAAGAATGCTTAATCCATTATCCTCGGGGGGACGGATAGCCTAGTGGTCAGAACATTGCGCTGGCAATTTGACGACCGGGGTTCGAGTCCAGTCGAGGAAATTTTCTTCCTGGAGTTTACATCAGTGCTGACTCCACCCTCCCCAAAAGTCCTTCGGATGAGACTTTAATACCCTTTATTTTGGTACCAAATTTGATATGAATGTGTAAGAATATATTTATATAAATAATGTAAATTAACCTCACCCCCTAAATATTTGCCTTCTGAAGGGTTACCATATTGAATTGCTTGTATATCCTGAAATAACCTGGTTACATGAGGGTAACATATACCATAAAACGTTAAAATAAACAAAGTTTCAGAAAAATGCACCCATAAATCCTCCCCAGGGGGGGGGGGGGGGGGAGGGGGGTCTATGGAGGGACCAAGGTCTATAATGACCAACGCATGTAGCGCTATTTTGAAACTATACAAACAGCAGTTGCGGGGGCGCACTGTTCGTTCAAATATGCGTTATTCAGTTTTTTGGCGTCCCTTAGGGCCCACTGGTTAGATTCTTTTGCGGCAAAGTTGAAAAAAATGCGGGAATCCCTTAAGGGCGCACCCTAGAATCAACACTGTGTCTGTATACCAATTTATTGTTGTCTAGATGGGTTTTTTTTATTTGTTTTATAGACATCCTTTATTCATACCTGCAGTAGT
Source organism: Stramonita haemastoma (assembly GCA_030674155.1). Lineage (NCBI taxonomy): Eukaryota > Metazoa > Mollusca > Gastropoda > Neogastropoda > Muricidae > Stramonita > Stramonita haemastoma. The sequence continues at coordinate 66,737,614 of CM060322.1, forward strand.
GTATTTCTGATATTTTATGCATGATGTCAGTAATTACATGCATGTAGAAATACCTGCATTTTCAATTTCGGCATTTACATGTACTTTAAAAGATAGACCAAGTTTTTTTTTTTTATATTTGTACACCCTACTTTGTTTATACTTGCTTTATATTTATTTTGGATTGCTGTATTTTAGAAGCCTAGATTCATTTGTACACCCATTTCATGTTTATACTTGATTAAAAAAAAAAATTATGTCTAGATTATTTTGAATGTATTTTGGATGTCTAATTTAGAAGCCTGTATTCAGGTGGCTGTATTTCAGAAGCATGTATTCAGATGTCTATTTTTTAAGCCTATAATTCATTCTTTCATTTCACATATGGTGGAATCGGCATTCCTGTACTTTCTACATGCAGTCCCTGTGTACATTTTTGTTCCCAGGGGCAACAGCCCAAATTTCCTGCAGAGAAATCTGCCATGGCTACAGGGGGTGGGCAATAATATAACAAAACTACAAATTTTAAAAAATTCCCCACACATATATACACTGCCCCACCATTCTTCTAGAAAGCAGTGCAGTGCAGTGCAGCCTAGAGTGAATTGACTAAAGATAGTTTATTTCATTTATTTTATTTTATTTTATTTTATACCACTTTATGTCACAGCAGATTTCTCTGCGTGAAATTCGGGCTGCTGTCCCCGGAGAGAGGGCGTTGCCACAAATGCAGCGCCTACCCCTTATTTCATTTTATTTTTTTCCCCTCAGGGATGGTGTCTCAACACACCTGTGTGCATGCTGGGTTTAAAAATTTTTTTAAAAATAATTTTGTCATCCGCTCCTACCGGCACACAATGGCCTGCTCTTCCGAAAGGCGGAACCCGGGTTTTAACATGTGCGCAAGATGTTCTGCATGCGTTTGCACATGGGGCCTTGGTTCATAGTCTCACTGTGTGCAAGTATGAACAGTTGACAAAATGTAGAAAACTTGCAATGGTATATTTCAACATCGTCCCTGAAGTCGTAATGCAAAGCATAATGTGGCTAACTTACTGGTGGGCAATTTTTTAATAAAAAAAACAACAAAAAAACCTTTACTGGTGGGCAAATGCTCAAATATAAAATGTCACCAAGGGACCATTGAGGACAGAAAAAAACATCTAAAATCCCCCCTTTTCCACTTTTGAACTACAGACATCTGGATACAGGCAGCTGAAGAACAGCAGTAGAATGCAGGTGGTTGTGATGGATTGGTGTCACCATTTTTTCATTCCGATGTGGAAAATCTATATGTAGGACTCCTCTGATTCTCTCTCTCTCTCACACACACACACACACACACACACACACACACACACACACACACACACACACACACACACACACACACAATCACAGCCATACACACACAAACACACACTCACTCAGGAACACAAACGCAAGTCAACACAATAACACATGTCAAACGTGTGTGTGAATGAACCCCCTGTACAAAAACTGGAAAAACAAAGTTGTCCAATACATTACATCAAGTGAAGGGGGGCGGGGGGGTGGTTGTGGTTTTGATAAAGAGCTTTTATTTCAGCAGTAGGGGAGGAGGGAGGGAGGAGGGTATAGACAACACTGCACTGTGTGCAAACTACACTACACTCCTCTGCATCAGTTCATTTCACTGCGGGGGATTGGGGCACAATGTGAACATCCGTTCTTGTGGCCGGTGGCTGCCAATGCCTGGGTCTCTTTCAACATAGACACCGCCTGCACACACAATCATAAGAGACACATGTCAATCACTGAACTATCACAACACTGAACAATCACAACACTGAACTATCAAACCACTGAACAATCACAACACTGCTGTCACATTGAACTATAACTCTCTCTCTCTTCATCCTGTTGAAAACATCTCTCTCTCTTTCTAAAAGATCTTATTTTATGATGGAATAATCAAAGCCCACGAAAAGAGTTATAAATTACATTTTAGAGTCACTTGTATTTGTCATTGCTCACTAATGCATGTTGTAATTTATCACTGTTTGGTGATATTCAAATTATAGTGGAGTGAGACAATGTTGTAACTTGATGTGTGCAAATCAGTTTGAAAGGGAGTAGGTGGGATATTGGTTTGATAAACTAATCTAGTTTATTGTTTTAGATACTATGCTATGGATTGAGCACACTAAACATTTGTTATTGGCAAAAAACTGAAACATTTATCAGCAAAAATTGTTTTAGGTGCATGCTAAACTTTGTAATTTTGTGTTTACTACTGTTGTAAAATGATGCTATCTTGGTTTTTACATCATGTCTACACATTAAACGATTTGAAAAAGTGCTAGATTATGTCTAATTCTTTGATGTTTTTATGCATACTATGTTGTTTTGTTTGGGTTTTTTCCTTTGCTTGTTTGTTTGGGTTTTTGTTTCTCTTATTGGTAGCAGTATCTGATGATCAGAGAGATTTCTGTGAAGGTGTTATGTGATAGATATTGTTTCTTCTGATAGGTGTACTCTCTCTCTTTCCCTTTTTTTCACTTTCACATATTACACTATCCTAAACTTGTCATTTGATAGAAATGTTTCGGTACTTTATGTTGAAACTGAAGTTGTATTCTTGTTGTCTAATTAAGGATGGGCTGTGTTTCTGTTTTCCCCCCCTTATATATATATATATATATATATATATATATATATATATATATATATATATATATATATATATATATATATAAAACACCTTTTTGTTGCTTTTTTCCTTATATCTATATTACACCTTTTTGGACTTTTAAACTCATGTTATTGAACATGTCTTGAAAAAATGTTATATTTGGGCATTACATCATAATGTTGATTTTTAAAATGTTTGCTGTTAGGTTGTGTTTTTTTTTTGCTTTTAAAAATTTTCCTTCATAATATTGTTATAAAGTAAGAAAGATTTGTGAAAATGTTTTATGTATATATATATATATATATATATATATATATATATATATATATATATATATATATATATATATTATATATCCACTCTCATAGGGAAACAAAATACAGTTGCATACAGGAAAAAGAAAAAAATGGGCAGGCGCTGCATTTGTGGCAACGCGCTCTCCCGGGGAGAGAGAGCAGCCTGAATTTCATGCAGAGAAATCTGCTGTGACAAAGTGGTAAAAGATACAAAAAAAAATATATGATACATTTTGTTTTGTTTGGGTTGCTCTTCTCTCTGCTGTCTCATCTGGATCACTGGTTAATCTGTCTTGACATTAATGTTCAGGTCAGTTGAGGATTGTGCGTTTGTTGAATACATCTCTCTTTCTTTTGTTTAATTAACCAGTTCCCTGCCTGTAGGACCTCAGCTGACATCCTTGTTTTTTTGTCCAGATTTTTCATTAAGTTCGTATCTAGTGCTAGACTGAAAAATTCCCCCCTCTCTCTCTCTCTCTCTCTCAGGGGATAAAATAATCCCTCTTGTGTTCTGTTATACAGTTTCACTTAAAATTTAAGGCATGTATTTCCCTTGACATAAAGCCTATTGGTGACGTTTGCGCGCACCTGTGTGCGTGCGTGCCTGTAAATCATTATGCCATTGTTTTTTGTTTGTTTTTTTACATAAATGTTGTGCACAATTTTCTCTTCATTTAATTAAAAGCAAGACACGTGTTTTATGCAATTTGCTGTTGGTAGTACTTTTTCTCCATTATCATGATATGGGCCAAGTTTCACACACTGATCCCCACAGATGACAATATTTACAAAACTGCAGACACACAGAGACTTGATGAAAAAAAAAGCACATGATTGCTTATTCCATTAATCCTTGAAATAAAAGAATAAATAAATAAATGAATAAAAACAGTTCAACGGGAAAAGAAACCTTGGGCCAACATCCTAGTGACTGACAGTGGATTTGGCATCCAGTGACTTATTACCTCCCTTGGTCTGTCCAAACCTGCTATCTTGGGGACAACAGCCTTTTTTCCACACCTCTCCTTTTTCCTGCACAATTTTTGTCTTTTCTATTTTCTACTGTTTTTATTCTGATAATTAAAATATCAAGGCCATTCCTCCTTTTAAGGATACCAAAGGTTTTATCCTGTGTAAAGGAAGACATTGACTCTCAGCTAGATACTTTCTTTCATTCTGGGGCTAACATTTTGTAGTCAGGCTGTCTCTCCCCTGTAGTAGTTGGACAGGCCAAAGTGGGTGTTTTACTTATTTTTATTTATTTGTGACGCTCCCCCACATGAGTTGCATTGCACGAGAGATCAATTTATAGTTATTGACAAGTTATTAATCTGCAATTAAAAGGCTATTCAATACAAAACATAGATTGAACATCGAACAATTCTGTGCAAAGTTATTACAAATTGAAATGATAGACTGCAGGATGTGACAAAATGAGAAATGGACGAGTTTATTTTCATAACTGGTTGACTGAATAAGGGGTTGGGTATTTTCAAAACACATTTAAAAGCAAAATGAATAAAGATTATGCCTTGATATTTTATTTAAAGGTAGAAAAACAGGTATAGTTTACTAATCAAAATTGACAACTTGACCCCTACCTGCCTTTAATGGCACTGAACACATCTTGAAAAAAAACATTATATTTAGGCATTACATCATAATGTTGGTTTTAAAAATGTTTCTTTGCTGTTAGGCTTGTTTGTTTATTTTTTTAAAAAAATTCCTTCATAATATTGTTTAAAAGTAAGAAAGATTCGTGAAAATATGATAAATTATACTTTTTTTTTTTGGGGGGGGGGGGGTTGCTCTCCTCTCTGCTGTCTCCTCTCAATCTTCATCTATTTCATTTATTTAATTATAATTAGTTAATCTGTCTTGACATTAATGTTCAGGTCAGTTGAGGATTGTGCGTTTGTTGAATACATTTCTCTTTCTTTTGTTTAATTAACCAGTTCCCTGCCTGTAGGACGTCAGTTAATATCCTTATTTGGGTTTTTTTCTCAGATTTTTCATAAGTTCGTGTCTGGTGCTAGAGTGAAAATTTCCCCCCTCTCTCTCTCTCACAGGGGATAAAAAAAAATCCCTCTCCTGTTCTGTTATACAGTTTCACTTAAATCTAAGGCATATATTTCCCTTGACATAAAGCCTATTGGTGACATTTGCGTGCACCTATGTGCGTGCGTGCCTGTAAATCATTATGCCATTGTTTTTTTAATACATAAATGTTGTGCACAATTTTCTTTTCATTTAATTAAAAGCGAGACACGTGTTTTATGCATTTTGCTGTTGGTAGTGCTTTTCCTCCATTGTCATGATATTGGCTAAGTTTCACACACTGATCCCTACAGATGACAAGATTTACAAAACTGCATACACACGGGGACTGGATGAAAAAAACCACATGATTGTTTATATCATTATCCTCGCTATAAAAGAATAAATAAATGAATAACAACAGTTCAACGGGAAAAGAAACCTTGGGCCAACATCCTAATGAACAGTGGATTTGGCATCCAGTGACTTATTACCTCCCCTGGTCTGTCCAAACCTGCTATCTTGGGGACAACAGCCATTTTTCCCACCTCTCCTTTTTCCTGCATTTTTGTCATTTCTATTTTCTACTGTTTTTCATTCTGATAATTAGAATATCCAGGCCATTCCTCCTTTTAAGGATACCAGAGGTTTTATCCTTAGTAATGGAAGACATCAACTCTCAGCTAGATACTTTCATTCTGGGTATAAAATTTTTGTGGTCAGCCTGTCTATCCCCTGTAGTAGTTGGACAGGCTAAAGTGAGTGATTATTAATATTTTTTAAAATTTCTGACGCTCCACCACATAAGGAGTCGCATTGGACGAGAGATCAATTTATAGTTATTGACACGTTATTAATCTGCAATTAAAAGGCTATTCAATACAACAAACAGATTGAAAGTCGGACAATTCTGTGCAAAGTTATTACAAACTGAAATAATAGACTGCAGGATGTGACAAAATGAGAAAGGGACAAGTTTATTTTCATAACAGATTGTCCGAATGACGGGTTGGGTATTTTCGATACACATTTAAAAGCAAAATGAATAAAGATTATGCCTTGATATTTCATTACATGGTAGAATTATGAGCATAGTTTAATAATCAAAATTTCTAAATTGACAGTTTGACCCCTACCTGCCTTTAATGGCACTGAACACGTCTTGAAAAAAAACAGTTATATTTGGGCATTACATCATAATGTTGTTTTTTTAAAAAGTTTGTTTGCTGTTAGCATTGGTTTTTTTGTGTGTTTTTTTATTTTCCTACATATCGTTTTAAAATAAGAAAGATTTTAGAAAATGTTTTGATATATATATAGCCCCTCTCATAGAGAAACAAAATACAGTTGCATACAGGTAAAAGAAAAAAAAAAAAGGTATGCCAGGCACTTGTGGCAACGCGCTCCCCTCCCGGGAGAGCAGCCCGAATTTCACACAGAGAAATCTGCTGTGACAAAGTGGTACAAGATACAAAATACAAAAAATATATTATACTTTCTTTTTTGTTTGGGTTGCTCTCCTCACTGCTGTCTCCTCTCAATCTTCATCTATTTTATTATAAATAGTTGATCTGTTTTGACATTAATGTTCAGGTCAGTTGAGGACTGTGCGTTTGTTAAATACATATCTATTTCTTTTGTTTAATTAACCAGTTCCCTGCCTGTAGGATGTCAGTTAATATCCTAATTTGGTGTTTTTTTTTCAGATTTTTCATAAGTTCATGTCTGGTGCTAGAGTGAAAATTTCCTGTCTCTCTCTGCCTCTCTCTCTCTCTGGCAATAAAATAATCCCTCTTGTGTTCTGTTATACAGTTTCACTTAAATATAAGGCATATATTTCCCTTGACATAAACCCTATCGGTGACATTTGCACGCACCTGTGTGCGTGTGCCTGTAAATCATTATACCATAGCTTTTTTTGGTTTTTTTTTACATAAATGTTGTGCACAATTTTCTTTTCATTTAAAAGTGAGACATGTGTTTTACACGATTTGCTGTTGGCAGTACTTTTTCTCCATTGTCATGATATTGGCTAAGTTTCACACACTGATCCCCACAGATGACAATATTTACAAAACTGCATACACGCAGAGACTGGATGAAAAAAAAGCACATGATTGCTTATTCCATTATCCTCGAGATAAAAGAATAAATAAATAAATAACAACAGTTCAATGGGAAAAGAAACCTTGGGCCAACATCCTAGTGAACAGTGGATTTGGCATCCAGTGACTTATTACCTCCCTTGGTCTGTCCAAACCTGCTATCTTGGGGACAACAGCCTTTTTTCCACACCTCTCCTTTTTCCTGCACTTTGTCTTTTCTATTTTCTACTGTTTTCATTCTGATAATCTAGGCCTAAAATATCAAGGCCATTCCTCCTTAAGGATACCAAAGGTTTTATCCTGAGTAATGGAATACATCAACTGTCTTTTATTTTAACAAATCAATTCACTTTCGAAATCACTGTTGATTTAAAAAAATTTTTTTTTTACAAATATATATTTTTAAGCATGTATGTGTATATATATACTATATCTATATGTTTTATATATCCATCAAAATAACAGTGTATGCTTGAGTATGCACCTGAGAGGAAGATGGAGAGAGAGAGGGGGAGAGAGAGGGGGGAGAGAGAGAGAGAAGAGAGGAGAGAGAGAGAGAGAGAGAGAGAAAGAGAGAGAGAGAGAGAGAGAGAGGTGTGTGTGTGTGTGTGTGGTACGCTTTATCTAAAGTACCAGTTAATGAATAAGTGTAAACTGTGATGGGTGAAGAGTAGAAAGGGTGTTTGTTGAATGGTTTTTTTTTTATATTTTTTTTTTGGAAAAGGTTTTTGTTATGTTCTGCATTTTAATGTAGGAATACTAATACCGGTAATATATGCATTGATTATGCTGGTGAGATATTCTATTAGATGTGTTTAAA
>CM060322.1:66745624-66770624 GCA_030674155.1 Stramonita haemastoma
AACAAAAAGTAACAGAAACCATTATCAGTAGATTGACATGTCACTCCCCCCCCTCCCCCATACCACTCCACCCCCCCCTCCCCCCAATACACACACAGAGTAAGTCATTCAGATGAGACTATACACCAAAGCACGATGTGCGAACACATGCAGGCCACTGTGTGTCGGTAGGACCGGATGACAAAATCATTAAAAAAAAACCAGCATGTACACCATCCCTGAAGGAAAAAAAAAAAAAGGGTAGGCGCTGCACTTGTGGTGACACGCTCTCCCCAGGGAAATCAGCCCGAATTTCACGCAGAGAAATCTGCTGTGACATTAAGTGGTAGTAAAATAAATAAAATAAAGAATAATTACCTCTGCCACAGTCCTGACTCTCTTCCTCCCAGTCCTGTCCTCCACTATCTCCACACACCGACCTTGCAACTCACAGAATGAACTGTATGTATACATACATCCATACATGGTATGGATCGGTGGTCTAAGTGGTAACGCGCCTTGCCTAGAAAGCAAAAAGTCTGGGTCGGAGTGTGCGGTGGTTCAGACCCCATTTGGGCCCAGAATTTTCTGGGAGAGCAGCCCAAATTTCGTGCAGAGAAATCTGCTGTGACATAAAGTGGTACAAAATACAAATGTACCCAATGTCCATAACTCTCCCACAAGTCTTTTGGATGAGACTATAAACCGAGGTCATATGTGAATGTACGCAGAACATCTTGCGCACATGTTATATCCTGTTCTGTTTTTCAAAAGAGTAGGCCACTGTGCGCCAGTGGGAACTGATGACAAAATTTACAAAACTGGATGCACATGGGGACTGGATGCAAAAAAAGTACATGCGTACTTATTCCATTAGCCTCGATATAAAAGAAATAATTTAAATAAACAACATCTGCAGCATATCACCCCCCCCCCCCCGTTCCCCAAACCCAGGTTCGATTCGGTCGAGATTTTTCTCTTGGAGTTAACATCAGTGCTGACTCCACTCTCCCCAAAAGTCCTTTGGATGAGACTTTAAACCGAGATCCCATGTGCAAACGCACGCAGAACATCTTGCGCACACGTTAAATCCTGTTCCACTTTTTGTAAGAGTAGGCCATCATGTGCCGGTGGAAACGACATTTACAAAACAGCATACACACGGGGACTGGGTGTAAACAATAAAACACACACCATACCCACACACATGCCCATGCGCACACACATGCACACACACTCATACACCACACACACACACAAAACACACACACTCGGACACACACAAACACACACACATGCCCATGCGCATACACATGCACACACTCGCACACACTCATACACCACACATAAACACACCACACAAAACACACACACACAGAGACCAAATCATAAAAATCACAACAACAAATAAAACAAAAACCCCCAATTTTTTTTTCTTTTCTGCTGCCTTGTCCTCTGTGACATCCTTGTACTGCTGTTCCCACACCGCTCATTACAATCTCCCCGCCACAGGCATATGCAGATTTGTTGTCCAAAACCAAAAAATGTGTAGACAGGGTTCAGTCTCAGCTGGTGTGTAGAAAGCCTTGGACATCACTCTGACCATCTGAATCTCTCCAGGATACTGATGTTCAGTCATAGCTGGTGTGTAGAAAGCCTTAAACATCACTCTGACCATTCTGAATCTCTCCAGGATACTGACTGCACTGACTCTCTCCTCAATCCTCGTGGCCCCGCTGAGGGGGCATAAGGCACAGACAGACAAGGGACCTCCAGGCAGTCCTTTCTTGGGTGAGCCACGCAACTCATTCCAGATTTTTCCCATTATCTTCATTTCCTCCTCCACAGTCCTTCTCCAGATCCCAGGGGTCGGCCTCTGTTTCGCTTCGCTTTCGCTGTTTGCTTGCTTTGAACAAGGGCTGCTATTATTAGCCATACTGCCCCCCCCCCCCCCAAAAAAAAAAAACAACAAAAAAACAAATACCTTCAATGGTAACCACTTTCCCAGGCTAGTGATTTCTCCCTACACCCCCCCCCCCCCCCCCCACATAAAAACTGCCTTCCCAGGCTACAAGTTCTTGCCCCACCCCAAAAAAAGTTGCCTTCCTAGTCTAACCAGTTCTCTCCTATCAGTGAAAACAGTCCTGCCAGACTTACAGGAACAGATGACATTTATAAAACTGCATACACACAGGGACTGGATGTAAAAAAGCACAAGAGTGCTTATCCCATTATCCTCGATATAAAAGAATAAAATAAATTTAAAAATATAAAAATGAATAAAGAGGCTAAGCTACACAGAAAGGACAGGAGTTGGGCTTTGGTTTTCTTGGGGCTACTAGAGACACTAGCCCTAGGGAGCACTTTCTAGGCAGTGGCAGCTTATCCCACTCCCTGGCTATGACCCCTTTGGCAACCACAGCGCACAAATCCAAGACCACTCAGTCAATAACGCTATATTTAGCGCGCCCTTTCCTTTCACTTAGTCCAAGTGTGGTCAGTTCCCGCTATAAATAGCACCGCCTGGCCCCATCTGGGCTGGGATGGGATGGATGAATTAGCAGCTGAGAGGAGTTGAAAGTGGGAGAAACTGACAGCTGTGCAGCCACCAGCCACAACAGATGACCAGCTGTTTAAACAGGGTGCAGCATGTTCTGGAGGACCTTCAGGGAGAGAGAAGCGTACCAGCGCATGTGTACAACACACAACACACACACACACACACACACACACACAACACACAATACAGACACACAAACAACAATACAACTACGACACCATACTCCCCCCCCTACCCCCCCGCCCCCCACCTCTCTCCCTCATTTACACACATACTCTCTCTGCGTCTCTTCTTACTTATGTGAATCTCGTAACACTGATGTAGACAAGACATCAGATTAATACTACCATTACTACTTCTTCTATTATCATACTTTACTACCATTACTACTGCTGCAGCTACCACTACTACCATTACCACCCCAACCACTGCTCTACACACACTCACACAACACACACACGCCACACACACATGCACACACACACACACACTCGTTCACTCACTGTCACTTTTCCACTTCACTCTAAGGCTCTATCCATATTTTCCTACAAGTCACAACCAACACACAAAGGACAGGGGTGGGGTTAGACAGGATGGCTGAAAGAAAAAGGAGAGAAACTCAGAAGAACTGGAGAGCCACAGTATACACTGCAGACCTGTCCTTAGTACTGTCAGTCACAGACAGTGCTGGATAAAGGAGTGCTGTGAAAACCTTGCAGAAACACAACATGCAAAGACTGCTGTCCTACAAAAGAGATTTCCCAACAGAAGCACAAAGAAGAAAACTTTCACTGAAACTGGAGCAGAAACATCCTAAACTTGGAAAGTCTTAACTTTCAAAGCTGAGAGGATGTTTGCCGTATGAAGCCAACAAATAGAGTTACAATTCTGAAGCAGACAGGAAATGTGGAGAATAGTCAGGATGACACAAACAATCAACACTCCTATACAATGGGATGACAGTCAACCTTTCAAAGCCACATGTCTACCACAAAGAGAGAGGGGAAAAATCTGGAAAGATTCCCATTTGACAACCCAACAAACAGAACAATAAAGAGCTGGCTACCTGTATCACTGCAAACACAAAGGAATATGGACATTGACTAGGACTTCCCTGTACCAACAACTTGTATCACTACAAACACAAAGCAACATGGACACTGCCTAGGATTTCCTGTAACAACACTTGTATCATACAAACACAAGAATAGATACTGACTGATTTCTTACCAAAACTTGTATCACTAAAACACAATGACTGACTAGGACTTCCCTGTACCAAGGCTTTCTATTTCTGCCAGCACCCCACTCAGCCCCTCCATTCATAGCAGACCTGCAGTGCCTCACTCACCTTGCAGGCACAGTTTTAGACTAAAGGCTTACCCAGGTTTTTGGCCGTCTTCAATGCACCCACACTACTTACTTTAGGAGGACAGAATACAGCAGTAAAGGAAATCTAAAGCTAAAGAAATTTTATACAGGTACATTTCCTCTTAGTTTGGTTATAAAAAAAAAACATCTTGGAAAATCAGTCTGGATCAAGAAGAAAATAGCATGAAATTGAAGGGTAGATAGTAGGTATGAGGAATGAAGCTTGTGTCTATGATGCCCAGAACATTCAAAGTAAAGCGATATCTGCAGAGTTGATCCAACCTGGCTTCTTATAGATATAAGAGTTATTGGGCCTGGAAAAGTGTGACTACATATTTTAGAACCCAAACTTGTAAAACAAAGTGGGGGAGGGGGAGATAAAACACTGACAGTTATCAAATGAACACAATTTCTGAAAAGTCACAGAGACTTGGTCTTGAAATGTCACTTTTCCCAGGTGAGTCTACATGTCATTTCACCAGCTACCAACCGTCTTCAAGAATTTTTAGCCTGAAATAATCAGGTGCTAACAACCCCCTACCCCCACCCCCCAAAAAAAATCCATGAGTATTTGTTGAATGTTTTCACATTTCTGATTAATGTCTATTATATACAAGTATGTTGTTGAATGTGTTCACATTTCTGATTAATGTCTATTATCTACAGTGTGTTGTTGAATGTGTTCACATTTCTGATCAATGTCTATTATCTACAGGTATGTTGTTGATTGTGTTCACTTTTTTAAACACTCTCTACCATCTACGAGTATGTTGTGGAATGTTTTCCTGTTTCTGAACACTCTTTATCATCTACTCATTTTGACTCCTGGTCAGCTTTCTGTGAGGTCCTCCATGCTGACGTGAACACAGGACCATACCAAGCCACAGTGTGCACCATCTAGCTGAGGTCACCCACCACAACACCGGTCTGATAACACACATCTATTCCAAACATTCCCATCTTTGACAAAATAACCTCTTCAAACACATGGGTAAGGCAAAAGAAAAAGAGAGCATAAGGCTAAACAGACTGAATCCCACAGCGCACAAATCCAACTTCACTCAGTCAAGAGTGCTAAATTTAGCGTGCCTTTCCTTTTATATGGTCCAAGTGTGGTGGGTTCCTGCTATAAATAGCACCAGCTGACCCCACCTAGACTGAGATAGATTAATTAGCAGCGGAGATGAGCTGAAAGTGGGCAAACTGACAGCTGTGATCCAACAATGACTAATTAATAATTAGATTCTTCATAGTCTTCAGAGAAAAAGAGAGCAGCTTTAGAAAGGTATGATAAAAGAATAGAGTAGAAACGTCCTGAGTGCTACACAGTCCTGTTTCTATTTCTACAGTGCTACATAGTCATGTACCTCTGTTTAAACCACTGCAGAATACATGTGGCTAAGTCACACTACCAATTCTATTCAGTCACTGCAGGTACAACTTCATGTCCACTGTGTGTAGTATCACTATTAAACCAGTCAGTCAGGCAGTATGGCTGTGACTTTGGGGGAACAAAGACCAAATTCAGCAACATCTTTAACGTCACATGTCAAACAGAGTTTGTCTTTTTCTCTTCTTCACTTTGTGCAGTCAAATGTGTTTAGGCTTCAATTACCTTTTCAAACGACATTTTCTTGAAGACAGATAATTTTGATGACAAGGGAAGCTAGTCCATTATATTTCATTATGATATACGGCTTTTATCAACATGTTTTAGACTGTGGCCAGCTTAGCTGGAAGAAGGAAAACTGACACCGCTTAAAGGACTGTCCAGTTTGGCTTTGTTGAGGGAATCTTGTGCAATGATGGGGAGGCCAGGCATGGCTGAGACTACATACTTTTTTTCTGAAAAAAGAAAATGAAGCAGCTGAAGAAAATCAGGAAGACCACTTTAGCTTGCAAACTTCTCGCTGAAAGATGATGATAGTTGTCACTAGGAAAGAATGAGTATCACCAGAAAAACAGAGAAAGGAGCATGGAGTGAACAGGTATAGGCATGATTTCCAACTCTGATCAGAAAATGAATCCCTTAATGGAGAAGCCAACAAAGAGAAAATCAAAGCCAACAAGGAGAAAATCCAAAGCCAACAGAGAAACAAGCACAGGGGAAAATCCAGCTTGCAGGTGACTGACTCTGTCCTTAGGAACATGCTGAACTTGAACATGTATAGAGGACATGCAGCTAACAAGAAAGACTGTGTTTCTACCTGGCAGTGTATGCCAGTTGAGACACTCATAGGCATATATTATATATATTATTTATTATATATTATATATATATTATATATATATTATTATGATTATATATATATATATATTTATTATATATATTTTATTTTTATACATATATATTATATGTGTATGTGTGTGTGTGTGCATGGTGTGTGTATACATGTATGCACATGAGTGTGCAAGTCTTCATTGCAGTATGCACAAATGTTCTTGGTGAGAAATGAAAGTCTCATCCAATATTTTCCTGCAATTACACAATTTTACCTGAAAAAAAACACGCTTCCTTATGTTCAAAGCATATTGCTGACCAAAACACAACCCCGGTGATAAACCCCCACCTCCAAAGACCCTCCAGCACCACAGGATCACCCCCTCAGAACTATCAAACAAGGACCACAAACTAACCCTCAAGGCATCGCAAGTCCATCCCCCCACCTCCCCTTAAGTTTCTCTGTGTGTGTATGTGTGTTTGTGTGTGTGCATGCTGTGTGTGTGAATGTGTGTGTGTGAATGTGTGTATTCGGGTAGTAGTGTGTGTATGCTCATGCTTGTGCATGTTTGTGTGTACACAAACACGACCCCAAACATTTTCCCTGGAGCCTCTGGCCAGGCGCCATTTTCTTAAGAACACGACAGGAGCTTTCTCGAGCCTGAGAGTTGGTAAGCTTGCGGTACTTGCTCTCTTTTAGTGCTCTTGCTTGACGTTTCTGACCATTACATTGGGAAGAGGACAGGCTTTTCAGCCCGGACTTTTCAGCCACCCATATCACTACTATGGGGCTTGCCCTCATCCTGGGGTGAGTAGGTGGTGGTGTGAGGGTGGGGGTGAGGCAGGTAGGTATGAGTGTATGCATGCCTGCGTGCATGTGTGCGCATACTGATGCATGGGTGAGTGCAAATCTGTGGGGTGTGACTGCGTACTAAAAAGGACTTTCATGCCTTGAGTGAAGGTTTTATGAATCCCCATTTAATAACCCTGAAAGAAATGAATTCCAAGTTGCTTTTAGGTGTAAGGGAGTGTGGCTTACCACAGGGGTTTACTGCTGACAAATGTGTCTCTTCAACACTGGGTTCTGAAAATGAATTTTGAAGTCTAGCAAAGGAAAAAAATGTAATCCTAAGATTAATCTTCTCTCTCTCTCTGATAGTAGGGGTTTTTTTTTAAAGATAAAGTCATTCTACCTAATCTTTTACCACCAATATAATAAATTTAGTCATCTATCTCTCTTTTAATCTCTTCTGCATCCATAATTTCTCAACATATGTGCTTATATATGTGTGTATATGCGTATGCGTACATGTGTGTGTCTTTACATGGTAAGGGTTTTGGGGGTTGGGGTGGGGGTGGAGGGAGAGGTTTGTAAACTGGTAAGTTTACACAGACATGACTACTGAAATCCATGTGTTGACATTCTCTTCAGATTGATACGTGGATGAAACAAGGTGATGATACAGAAGAGAGCTAATCAGATCAAAAACTGAAAGAAAGAAATATCCAATGATATGATCCACTGAAACTTCCCCACAAATGTCACAGTAAACAAACACTAACCCTTGTCAAGCATCTGCTGACTTTCAGTAAACTGGGAAAGTGTAATGACTTAGACACTGGGAACTACATATGACTTCATTAAGAAGATTGGGAAATGTGTCAGGAAAACTGGGAGATGTGTAATAATGACCTAGAGAAAAGCCAGTCACAAATCTTTTAAGGAAATACTGAGCAAGCTTGGCAGAAAGGACTAGTCCCTGCACTGTGAAGTGACAGAAGGCATCACAGAAAATGAACACAACAGTCTACACTGAGTAAGCATGCAGTCTGATCCCTGTCTGGCTTCCCCGTTACACAAAATTTACCAAAACGGAGAGGGGGGGGGGGGGGATGTTTTTACATTTACAATACTACATGTTATAGACATATTTGAATCAGAATGTTGCATAGTGATATAATATAGTCTACATTTAAAATGCTACAGTCGTAATTATACCTTCAACAGTTTGAAGTATTGCATAATCACAATAACAATGTCTCTAAGTCTAAAATACTACACTGCCATACAATTAAATTAAAAGTGCTACAGTTGTGTATCTACGATAACAAGATCCAATTATGTGTCTGGAGTCAAGTGGCATAGTCGTGTATTAAGGTTCAAGTGCTACAGACATGTATTTAGGTTCAAGTGGCATAGTCATGTATTAAAGTTCAAGTGCTACGGTCATGTATTAAGGTTCAAGTGGCATAGTCATGTATTAAGGTTCAAGTGCTACAGTCATGTTATCTAGGTTCAAAGTGATGAAGAACTGGTGGAAGGAAATCAAAGGATGCCCAAAGGAATCTGTACCTAACCACAACACCCCACACCCCTCCTCAGAAAAACTGTGGCTGATGATGAACTAGAAAAACTGTGACAAAAGAAATTTGAGCGGCCATGAACTATAACAACACATGTAGTAATATGGTAACAGATCTTAGTAGTACTAAAGTAGAGGGTGTGTGTGTGTGTGTCTGTGTGTCTGTGTGTGCAGGTGCACATGTGTGTGTGTGTTGCTTGGCGCGCGTGCGCGCGTGCGTGCGTGTGTCCCATAGACCAGCCAGTATCTAGAAAAAGCAACATCAAAACTACTATGACGGCCATTTAATGGCTTTTTACAGCCTCAATTTGTCATCTCCTGAACCTGAACATGAGTTAACAGCTCTCTGCCCATGTCCATCTGGAGGTCAATTCAACAACTCTGTCATCCCTAACATCTGAAGACTGTCATCACTGACCAAAGCTTACTAAGACACAGCTTTGCACTTTAAACAAACTGTTTCTTTACAGAGTATCTTTATTAAAAAAAAAAAATAATAATAATTCTAAACATTCAACAGCATACCTGTCAAAATGTCTTGCTGTGTGTGTGTGTGTGTGTGTGTGTGTGTGTGTGTGTGTGTGTGTGTGTGCGTGGTGCGTGCGTGCGTGCGTGCGCGTTTCTCTCTCTGTGTCTGTCTCTGTGTCTGTGTGTGGTTTTTCTTTTAAATTTTCACAAATTAATTTATTTATTTTTAGTCCCTGATTCTTGCTAGCTAAAAATTCCATGACGGAGTTAACAGCTGGTGCCAATGTCCTGCAGACTGCTGAAGAGAATTTCTGGTTCATACTGGACAGTCCTGATACTGAACAGTGCCCAGCCTGACCACACCCTGAAAAGTCATGAATACTTTAAAAAAATATATATATATATATATATATATATATTATATATATCAGCAAGAAATATACTGAAGTATTCAAATCCAGCTTCAAGGTAACTGAACATTTAATCTATTCAAAAGGATTTTGCAGAACATGAATGTAACAGCTCCGAAGTATTTTAAATCCAAAAGCTAAGAAACAGAAATGATTATGTCTGCAACAATCCAAATCAACTTGATTCCTAAAGAGAAAAGCCTGCCAGGTTCTACAACTGATCCAGGGGTAGGCCTCAGGGATTGAAAAAAACACACAAAAAACCCCCCCAGAGCACAAGCTGATATCAGACAAGTTGTTCTCAAACTAAAGAGGATTATGTGGGATGACAAAGAATTGAACAGAGGAGAAGGCGACTCAGTGCACAACACACAGGAGTTTTGCAACCCAGACTGTACTGATTTGGATATTAACACACTGACCTATCAACCCAGACTGTGCTGACTTTGGATATGAACACACTGACCTAACAACCCAGACTGTACTGACTTTGGATATAACACACTGATCTAACAACCCAGACTGTACTGACTTTGGATATCAACACACTGACCTATCAACCCAGACTGTACTGACTTTGGATATAACACACTGACCTGTCAATCCAGACTGTATTGACTTTGGATATTAATATAACAACACTGACCTAATAACAACCCCCAACTGTACTGAGACAGAAGGAATCCGACTATCAGTAAATCTATCGTGATGGCATCAGCTACACACAGACTGTGAAGAGTTATACGAGGACAGAAGGAATCCTGACTATCAGTAAATCTATCGTGATGGCATCAGCTACACACAGACTGTGAACAGTTATACGAGGACAGAAGGAATCCTTGACAACAGGGGAAAGGCCAAAGGGTGGGAGGTGGGGAAGGTTGTACGACAACAGTACAAAGAAACAAAATGTACACAGCTGATTTCAAACGGTAATAACTCTGGGCTCACTCTCACTCTCTCTTCCACAACACACACATACACACACATACACATCACACACACACATCTACACACACACATACACATACAGATGCACAGACATGCAGACACACACACACACATCGACACACACACCTGCACACACACACACACATACACACAACACTTACACAAACACACACATATACACACACACTAACACACACACACATGCACACACACCACCAGCACCAACTCCACTCCCCCAAAAGTCCCTTGAAGGAGACCATAAACTGAGACCATGTGTGCGAACGCATGCAGAACATCTTGTGCACATGTTAAAACCTGTTCCATTTTTCAGAAGAGTAGGCCATTGTCTGCCAGTAGGAACAGATGACAAAATTTACAAAACTAGCATACACATCGGGTTAGCTGTAAAAAAAAAAAAAAAAAAAAAAAACACATGAGTGCTTATTCCATTATCTTGAAATATAAGAAAAAAAAAAAATAAAATAAATAAAACATACTAACAACAGACACACAGAGCACTGAAAAATGCGGTTAATCCACAGGCTTACCTACCACTACCTGAACTGAAGTCACAATGTTAACACAAAATATCATCAACTGAAAGGGGGGGGGGGGGGGGGGAACTGAGAAAAGGGAATCCCAAACCAATCTATTCTAGCATGAACAGTCCTTCCGATGAGATTATAAACCAAGACCCAGCGGGATATGCACGCAGAACATCTTGCGCACACATTAAATCATATTCTGCTTTTCGTAAGAGTAGGCCATCGTGTGCCGGTGGGAACAGATGACATTTACAAAAGTGCATACCCACGGAGACTGGATGTAAAAAAAGCACAAGAGTGCTTATTCCATTATCCTCAATATAAAAGAATAAATAAATAAATGAACAAGGGGGCTTTCAGAACTATCTTACAGCCAACTTCACCTATCAGCCCACTGCACACTCCCACCACTTACAATCTTTTTGCTGTGAGTGATGCTTCTCTGAAGTTCAAACTTTCTGCTGGCTCTTTGGGTAGAATAGCGAAACTTGTCCCAATGCCATGTGTGGTGCTGGATTCCTGCCTATGACAGCTGCTTCTTCACTTAGTCTCTGAAGCCTTTCCTGGGAATGCAGCAGTGACCTTTGCCCTGTGTTCAGCTGGCCAAAGAGGACAGCTTCAGTTTTTCCTGTGTCCTCCATCCTTGCTCCATCTTCAGCCCAACCAAGCAGCTGCTGCAGCACTATGGACTGCAGACCAGGAGTTGTTGCAGCACTATGGACTCAGACCAGGCAAGTTGCTGCTGAGCACTATGGACTGCAGACAGGCAGGTTGCTGCACTATGGACTGCAGACCAGGCAGGTTGCTCTACAGCACTATGGACTGCAGACAAGGCAGGTGCTGCTGCAGCACTATGGACTGCAGACCAGGCAGGTTGCTGCTGCAGCACTATGGACTGCAGACCAGGCAGGTTGCTGCTGCAGCACTATGGACTGCAGACCAGGCAGGTTGCTCTGCAGCACTATGGACTGCAGACCAGGCAGGTTGCTGCTGCAGCACTATGGACTGCAGACCAGGCAGGTTGCTGCTGCAGCACTATGGACTGCAGACCAGACAGGTTGACTCTGTGAAGAATTTCTTCATTGGTGATGTTATCTTGCCACTAGTTTCCGAGGTACATTTGTGATTCTATCACATGTAGCTGATGACAGTAAATTCTGAAAATCTGATCTAAAAAAACAAAACAAAAAAAATCTTGCACTGGACACCAACGATGGAAGGAAGACAGCATTGATGGAAGGAAGGAAGGCAGCGTTGATGGAAGGAAGCGTTGATGAAGGAAGGAAGCGTTGATGGAGAAGGAAGAAGCATTGATGAAGGAAGCATTGATGAAGGAAGGCAGTGTTGATGAAGGAAGGAAGGAAGCGTTGATGGAGGAGGAAGGAAGAAGCGTTGATGGAGGAGAAGGAAAGAAGCGTTGATGGAAGGAAGGAAGGAAGCGTTGATGAAGGAAGGAAGGCAGATTGATGGAAGGAAGGAAGCATTGATGGAAGGAAGGAAGGCAGTGTTGATGGAAGGAAGGAAGGAAGCGTTGATGGAAGGAAGGAAGCATTGATGGAAGGAAGGAGGAAGCAGCGTTGATGGAAGGAAGGAAGGCGTGTGATGGAAGGAAGTGTGATGAAGGAAGGAAGGCAGCATTGATGGAAGTGCTCCAACAGCTTGATCAGCTGACGACAGTACAGGACCCAGGGTTCTGAACCATGCAACAGGCAGGGCCGCCACAGCTCTGTGTGTTTGGGTTTTGTTGACAGGTGGGGGGTTGGTTCTGCCATACATTCTTGGACATATATAGACAGCAACAATACAATAACACACACACACACAACACACAAACGACACAAATGCAGACACACATAACACACACACATTCACACATACACACACCAGACCACAACACACACACATCACACACACACACACACACACACATGCACAAACACACACAAACACACATACACATGCACACACACACTGCACACACACCCCAACACACACACACAAACACACACACACACAGAGTCTCTCTCTCTCACACACACAGACAAACATGAACACACAAACACACAAAGGCACACACACACAAAACACACACACACAGAGTGACACACACACACTAACATGAACACACAAACCACACGCATACACACAAGACGCACACACACACGGTCATACACACACACATATAGAGGGGGGGACGAACGGGATAGCCTAGTGGTCAGAACATTGCGCTCGCAATTTCACGACCCAGGTTCGATTCCCGTTCAAGTGTTTTTTTTCCCCCAGAGTTAACATCAATGCTGACTCCACTCTCCCCAAAAGTCCTTCAGATGAGACTGTAAACCAAGAACCTGTGTGCGAACACACTGCAGAACATCTTGCACACACATTAAATCCTGTAAGCTTTTCATAAGAGTAGGCCGTTGTGTACTAGTGGGAACAGATGACAATATTCACACAACTGCATACACATGGGGACTAGATGTAAAAAAAAGTACATGAGTGCTTATTCTTATCGACAGAAATAATAATACAGCAATAAAGACAAACCAAGTTGCGAAAATTCGATTAAACCATGTGGAGAATAAATAAATAATAAATAAAAAAAATAAAACACACACACACACATGGGAAGGGATAGCCTGCTTGGTTTAATTTAAATTTAAAAAAAATTTTCATTCTTTTCTTGGTGAGAGTGATGTGCAATGTGCTCGTGGCCCAGGTTTGAATCCCGTTCAAAGAGATATCTGCTCCTGGAGTTAACACCAGTTCCAACTCACCTCCCCCAAAGTCCGTCTGATGAGACTATAAACCAAGCTCCCATGTGCAAACACGCAGGGAACACCTTGCGCACATGTTAAAAACTGTTCCGATTTTTGGATGAATACGCCACTGTGCGCTGGTGGGAATGGATGACAAAAATTTATGAAACTGCATACACACGGAATCCAGATGTAAACAAGCACATGAG
This sequence comes from Stramonita haemastoma, assembly GCA_030674155.1. Lineage (NCBI taxonomy): Eukaryota > Metazoa > Mollusca > Gastropoda > Neogastropoda > Muricidae > Stramonita > Stramonita haemastoma. The sequence continues at coordinate 66,759,461 of CM060322.1, forward strand.
TGTTTATTCCATTATCTCCAAAATAAAAGAATCTCACACACACACACGCCACCACTGCACACGCACACACACACCAGGAGAGACGAGCAGAAGTTTCAACTGACCTCAAATCCCACATGTATACCTTGCCCATGCTGTACTGGCCTGGTGGCACAGCAGTGACTTACAGTTACAATGCAGGCAGTGTCATGCACTGTGACTGAGCTGCGCACTCTGCCGCTGTCTGTGTGTCTGTCTGTCTCTCCATCTGTCCATCCTGCAAACACACCAACCTGAGTCACTGACATCTTCAGGGTGAAAAGGATATTCTTATTTTTTTATTTTTTTTTTTTTTATACCACTTTATGTCACAGCAGATTTCTCTGCCTGAAATTCGGGCTGGTCTCCCCGGGGAGAGGGCGTCGCCACAAGTGCAGCGCCTTCCTTTTTTTTTCTTTTTCTCGAGGATGGTGCCTAAACATGACACCTGTGTGCAGGCTGGGTTTTTTTTTTTTTTAATTTTGTCATCCACTCCTACCGGCATGCGATGGCCTGCTCTCCCGAAAGGGGAATATGGGTTTTAATGTGTGCGCAATATGTTCTGGTGCATTCACACACGGGCCTCGGTTTATAGTCTCATATCGAAGTCTGATGTCTTGATCAGGTGATGACAATGCGTTTCTTTGTCTGTGAACAGAAGACTGTATTTGAGACTGAGTGTGTGACAATAGGAAGGACGGTGGCAGGATGGTTAAGACGTTGCATGCCAATATGTAAACCGCAAGTTTCTGGGTTCGTACCCAGCTCACCCTTTCTTTCCAGTTTGATGAAAAAATCAAACTCAATGTCAAAGTCATTCGAATGAGACTATAAACTGAGGTCAGTGTGTGAACGAATGCAGAAATCTTGCGCACAAATTAAAATCCTGTTCCGCCTTTCGGAAGAGCAGGCCATCATGTGCCGGAAGGAGCGGATGACAAAATTATGTAAAAAAAAACCAGCATGCACACAGGTGTCATGTTTAGATACCATCCCTGAGGAGGAAAAAAAATTAATGGGTAGGCGCTGCACTTGTGGCGACGCACTCTCCCCGGGGAGAGCAGCCCGAATTTCAGGCAGAGAAATCTGCTGTGACATAAAGTGGTATAAAATAAATAAAAATAAATAAATAAATAAATAAATAAATAAGTAAATATAAGGCAGTTGATCAATACTTTATGTTTGTCGGTAATAACAGTTTTTTCCTGAGAGAAATTTTTATAAAAAGAATAAACAAACACACAACCTGCGCCACTGACATCTTCAGGGTGAAAATGACATCCTGGTGTCTTGATCAGGTGATGACAATGGGTTTCTTTGTCTGTGAACAGAAGACTGTATATGAGACTGAGTGTGTGACAAAAGGCAGTTGTTCAATACTTTTGTTTGTCGGTAATAACAGTTTTTCCTGAGAGAGCAAGAGAGAGAGAGAGAGAGAGAGAGAGAGAGAGAGAGAGAGATGGAGAGAGAGAGGAGAGAGAGAGAGAGAGAGATTTTTAATTAATTTTTATTTTATTCTTTTATATCGAGGATAATGGAATAAGCACTCTTGTGCTTTTTTACGTCCAGTCCCCATGTGTATGCAGTTTGTAAATGTCATCTGTTCCCACGGGCACATGATGGCCTACTCTTACAAAAAGCGGAACAGGATTTAACGTGTACCCAAGATGTTCTGCGTGCGTTCGCACATGGGGCCTCGGTTTGAAGTCTCATCCAAAAGACTTTTGGGGAGAGTGAAGTCAGCACTGGTGTTAACTCCAGGAGAAAAATCTCCTCGACCGAATCAAACTTCGGGTCAGCAAATTGCCAGCGCAATGTTCTGACCACTAGGCTATCCTTTGTTGTGTGCCGGTGGGAACAGATGACAGTATTTACACAACTGCATACACACAGGGACTGGATGAAAAAAAGCACACGAGTGCTTATCCCATTATCCTCGAAATAAAATAAAATAAAAACACACACACACACACAACACACACACACAGAAACAACAAATGGTGATGATAAACAAAAAAGCAACAAAACAACTGAAAGCACTGAAAGCCCCTGTATGTTCTGTATGATTCTGAGTCGCATGTCCTAGTATCAGTTGCAGAAAGTATTTGCCAGTCACTAGTAGGACAGTTACCGTAAATGAAATTTTATAAACTTATCATCATCCACTACATTCTTCATCCTTTCATCCCTTATCCCCTTTTCAGTACATTCTTAATATGAATAATATTAATATAAATCACCTTGTAGTGAATGAACATTAAACCAATGAGAAGAAGAAGAACATGTATGATATGTGTGCACATCAATTGCCTACACCACTCACACTTGCTCAGTCCCATTTCCCAAAGGACGTGAGACAAGACGCAACAGAGATATTTTTCCATGCTTCAGGATCCGTGTGGCTAGTATGAGGTGTTGCAGGGGTTGGGCGGTCCAGTCTTTGATGTTGTCTACATCAGTACATGCTGTAAGGGAAAGAATATACTTTAGGTACAAGTTTAATTATAAACAGAACTTTAAAAAAAAAAACAAACAAACAACTAATCTGCTTGATAAGAGAGAGAGATCAAATCATCTTTTTTTTTTCAAGTATAATGAATACGCACCAATGTGCTTTTTTCACATCTAGTCCCCGCCCTAAGGTACACATTATATTAATAAAATAAATCCAATACAGATACATCATGATAGTAAAATCAGCCCCAAACCCACATATTCACACAGAAAAACAAACAACAAAAAACTAAAGAAAGAAAAAAAACAGCAACTAAAAAAAACAACCCCCCCCAAAAAAAAAAAAACAACCCAAAGGAGATTAAAAGCAGAAGCATAAGTGTTTTTTTCATTATACCAGTATGCATGCATGATCACTCACACAAACACAGACAGAGAGAATGAGATGATATATGTGAATTGAATGAGATGAATGAATAAATCTTTATTTTTCAAGGGTAACAGAGTAAGTATTACATACTTTTTTTCATCCGGCCCTTGCCCTGATCAGGGAATAAAGCTAAGAAACCCCCTCCCTACCCCTATATACCACCATCACCACCAGCAGCAGTTCAACCAATATTTTAAAAGAAGAAAACAGGATACATTCAACAAAACGCGTCATCCTATCTGGATACACTGATAATTATTTAAACAAACGTGTGTGTGTGTGTTGTGTGTGTGTGTGTGTGTGTGTGTGTAGTGTGTGTGTGTGTGTGTGTGTGTGTGTGTGTGTGTGTGTGGTGTGTGTGTGTGTGTGTGTGTAAGTATGTGTGTGTGTAAGCAGGGAAACAAGCAAAGTAGGTATAAAAGGGGAAAAAACCAGATTAAAAAAAAAAAACCCTAAAAACCCTTTAAACACAAGAGATACATGAAAACACATTTCTATATTCAAATGGTAAGAATACATTTTGAATCCAACATAACAACCAAAACACTCCTCTCCATAATACGTCTAGGATAGAATAATTTATGTGAAGGTGGAAGTTGGAGGGGAATGGAAGGGAAGGGAGCAAGAGAGAGAGAGAGAGAGGGAGAGGAGAGAGAGAGAGAGAGAGAGAGAGAGAGAGAGGAGAGAGAAGAAGAGAGAGGGAGAGAGAGAGGAGAGAGAGAGAGGAGAGAGAGAGAGAGGAGAGAGAGAGAGGAGAGAGAGAGAGAGAGAGAGAGAGAGAGAGAGAGAGAGAAGAATCACTAAAAACATCGTCATCAAAACAAACAGGTGCAACAAAATATTTAAAGGACTCACACTTCATAAAAAAAATAAAACTATCATCATGAACTAAAAACTCATATTTGATCCAACCTACACAGGTAAGAAGAAGCAGAGAGAGAGAGAGAGAGAGAGAGAGAGAGAGAGAGAGAGAGAGAGAGAGAGAGAGAGAGACAGACAGAAGACAGAGAGCAGATATAAACTGTCATGTAGTTGAGGGGGGGGGGTCACGAGTTCTTTACAATTTGTGAGAAACTTTTTGAATTATCAAAAAAGAATAGAAGATGAACTTCAAATAGGATAATTGGAGGAGTAAATCCTGGAGACAGGGCGAGTGCCTGAAGTGAGAAGAAGGTGATGAATCCCCTCAGCAACCTTACAGAGTTCTATCTGTAGAAACTGGACAGAACGATATAATTTTAAGCTGATTTATTTTCTACTTCATCTCTATAAACTGACCATCAATAACTCGATCATCTATATCGAGGTACCTAAAACTCACATTTTTTTTTGGGGGGGGGGGGGGGGGGGGGGGGGGGGGGGGGGGGGGGGGGGCAGTATATAACTGTCATTAGTTTGAGGGGGGGGGGGGGAGGTTGCACGAGTTCCTTTTAACAAATTTAGTGAGAAAACTTTTTTTGACACTTTATTAAAACATAAGAATAAAATAATTTCAAATAGGATAAACTTGGAGGAGCTAAATTCCTGGAGACACTAGGCGGAGTGCCCTTGAAGTGAAAAAAGGTGATTGTCTCCTTCCTCCAGCCACCTTACAGAGTTCTATCTGTATGAACTGGCAGAGATATTAATTTTAGCTGCATTTTTATTTTTCTCTTCTGAACTCTATACAACTGGACCCCATCAAAACTCGATACCTTCCTATATCGGAGCTGGTACCTAATAAACAAGGCCTAATCATTTTTTTCAAAAATAATAAAAATCATCACAAGTGTCCTAACCTACCTTATTTTTAACCAGTGAACGATGCAGAAAGCAAATCACTTATTTTTAATCGAGTGACAAAGGAAAAATCCTTCCCAAAAGCCACATTACAACTCTGACCCTACTCTGTTAATATCACAGTTGTTTTTTGCACATGAATTGTTTTCCTTTTTATCAACAAACTTACATGTTGTTCGCCATCTTGTTTTTCTTTTCGCGGTAAGCCTAGCCTAAATGAAAAACAATGGTTGGTCATAACCGGCCAATCGAAGCATTGACAGAAAACTTGGCGATTGTTAGGGGCCTAGGCTAATTTTAGTAATTATTCTGAGCCAACATGCACAGCAACAGGCAATAGGCTAGAGCAGAGACGTTCAAATGTGTCGGAATCGCAATGGTACTGCCTATAGCCTAATCCACATGAAATATTTCTGCAAAGTGGAGATTGACACATCAACTGACAATTACACAGAATTAAATATTTGAAGATTCAAATAAACACCTTTCATTAAAACCACCAGTCAAGTCAAAGATACTAATTATCCTATCATTGGCAATTACAATACTGACAGGTATATTGATATGAATATGGATCATAATTGGAAAGACAAGGTAGCTCATTTGATATTGGTCTAAACATTCCAAGATAGCTGCATATAATTGTCTTTAGTGGGGGGGGGGGGGGGGGGGGGGGGCATGAGTTCCTTTTGTAACCAGGTGGTTTTGTGTAGCTCTATGTGTGAGAGCTTAGTTGGGCATTTATTAGGTTTTAAACAGCTAAACAGATATTTGGTGTGGTCAGAACACATAAGATCTTCTGTTCATTTTGTAAAGTATTGTAGTTTATTATGTGTAGGATATATTTGTATTTTTATATGAAGTTGATAATTGAATCTCTTTGATCTTTATGATTCATATGTAACTAATTAGTTATTTTGTATTCCATTTTGTTCTTATGATTTTATTGTTAGTGGGATGAGATGAGATAGATTTTATTGTAATGATTTGAGATTTATCAAGAGAGAGAACTCTACCTTGCATTTTGAACACAAAGAATCAGTTTGAAATAGGAAAGCAAATCTTAATAACAACTTTAATAAATCATATTGTTTATTCATATTCATGGATATGATTGTTGAAGGACTACTCTTGACTCATTCAATCGACCACAATGAAGATTCTCTATTTTCATCATGAATTAGTATTTTCACCTATTACATCATATCAGCATAAGATCATTGAAATCGCGATTGGCAAAAGCAGTTCTAATTTATAAGTAAAGAAATATTTTATATATTGTAGTGTGCGATTGAGAATCGTGTGTAATAAACTTTATTTAGATAAATGAAATATAACTTAATTTAGGTTGTAGTAGATCGAAAGGCATATGATGGTTTGAACACGATGATTAGCCTAACGCTTAGCCTAACACTCATTCTTTGTTCTAAGGAATTTGAATCTCGTGGAACTGAATTTTATAAAATGCAGACATTAAATTATCGATTTATGGTATATTTTGGGTTTATATATGAATGAACATTAGGTCGGATCATGTTAATATAGATAATTTGTATTATTAGAGATTGTTCATTCTTCCGATCTTACGAACTACTTCGTAAGCAAGGCTGATGCAAGATTGATGCGCAGCAGTAGATCGGAAAATGTGTTTTCGCACGGCTGTTTCATTATTAATATCTCATCTCATGGACACTGCTAGCTAATAACATGTATATGTATACAATTTGTAGATTATATTCTTCCTTTTATATTCATTAAGTATTAGGCTCTGCTGGACTCTTAGTGTTTTATTATCGAAAGTTTTAGTGTAAACCTGTTAAAAGCGTGTCTACTTCAGAGGCTTTTATCGCCTTTAGCTCGCAGTTAGATAGTTGTTGTGCAAAGTGCATTAGTGTATTTTTAAAGCTTGTGTTTCCTAGTTTATTGTGATATATAATATGTTTAGCTTAGTTGCGCGGACAGCGAGATAATTACTGTTGAAGCCATGTAAGGAAACACAAATTTACTCCATTTTAAGTCTGAAGTGGCCGAATCTCTGCTGCACGGGGCGCTGTCTTTGCAGTCCATGTGGAGGGTATATATTTAGGGGTGGTTAGGGTGGCTAGAGGGACTAGTAGAGATAGGTCTGCAGACTACGTTAGACTGGGTTAGACTTGTAGCAGTCCAGCACAGCACAGGAGGGAGCAGAGAGATGACGAAATAAAAACACCAAGGCCCAGCTGCTGTCTTCCCCTGAGTCTTCTTTTGCCTGGTTGCTGTACATTGTTCCTCTACTTTCCCTGTCCTCTATCCTTGCTACCAGCTCATCACACTTTTAACAAATTTAGTGAGAACTTTTTTTGACATTTTATTTTAGAATAAGAATAAAGTAACTTCAAATAGGATAAACTTGTCAGCTAAATACAGGATTTTTTTTTTTTAATTTAAAGGAGACACTCAGGGGCCCCAATCAAAATTCGATACCTTCCTATATGGGAGCTGGCACCTAATAAACAGGTATAATCATTTTTTTTTAAAATTAAATAATCACAACTGTCCTAACCTACCTTAATTTTAAACAGTCAAGGATGCAGAAAGCAAATCACTTATATTTAATGGAGTGGCCCTACTCTGTTAATGTCAGTTATTTTTCGCTCATGAATTATTTTTCATCTTAATCAACAAACTCACATGTTGTTCACCATCTTGTTTAAAATTATTTGAGCTGTAGGCCTAACTTAAATGAAAAACAATGGTTGGTCAAATCTGACCTATGGGAAGCATTGACAGAAAACGGTACTTGGTGTTTGTTAAAGGCTTAATTATTCTGATAACATGTACAGCAGCCGTGACAGGCAATAGGCCTAGAGTAGGCCTGGCATAGCAGACGTTCAAATGTGCGGAAATCTCTCGCAATGGTACAGTCTATAATCCACACCGAAATTATATTTCTGCAAAGTGGAGATTCGAAACATCAACTGACAATTACACAGAATAAAATATCTGAAGATTCAAATAAACACCTTTAAATTTAACCACCAATCAAGTAAAAAAAAAAAAAAAAAACCCCACAACAACCGCTAATTATCCTATCAACAGCAATTACAATACTGACAGGCATATTGATACGAATCATAATGGCGAAAGACAAGGTAGCTTCATTTCATATTGGTCTTAACATTCCAAGATAGGCCTAGCCCAACTTCAAATAAAATCATCGCACACACACACACACACACACACACACACACACACACACACACACACACACACACACACACACACAAGGGCTTGTGTGTGTGTGTGTTGTTGTGATGTATGTGTGAGCCCGAATGCATGTATATGGTTCTGTAAATGTGTGTGGGTGAGGGTTCCCAGGCAGGTGTGTTTGTTTCTGCATAGCCTGTAAATGTGGTTTCTTTGGAGTCAAATCTGTATTGATGTTATTAATGATTAGAACTGGAAGCTGGAGAAAATGATGTTAATTATGATTTTTTTTTAACAAATTTAAATAATAATAATAGTACAGTAGTAGTAGTAGTAGTAGTAGTAGTAGTAGTAGTGTAGTAGTAGTAGTAGTAGTAGTAGTAGTAGTAGTAGTAGTAGTAGTAGTAGTTGTTGTTGTTGTTGTAGTAGTAGTAGTAGTAGTAGTAGTAGTAGTAGTAGTTAGTAGTAGTAGTAGTAGTAGTAGTAGTAGTAGTAGGCACCCATCAGTCTCGCAAGACTATGGAGATGGGCTCTAGTCTTTAGAGGCTAAGCCTGTGTAAGTAAGTATGGAGGGCAAACTGTTACCCATGCAGCAGACCACCCCCCCCCCCTTCTCCAGGCCAATGGAATGATCCATTGGAAAGGCAATGACATATATGAATTGTTCCAGTACCGTTGCAGGAGCCACCAGAACGTTGCCATAGGGCCTACACAGCCCGGAGCCGCCTTGGGACTCCAACTCCCCGATTTTTCCTCAGGGATGGTGTCTAAACACGACACCTGTGTGCATGCTGGGCTTTGTTTGTATTTTTAAAAATAATTTTGTCATCCGCTCTACCGGCACACATGGCCTGCTCTTCCGAAAGGGGAACGGGGTTTTAATGTGTGGGCAAGATGTTCTGCGTGCGTTGGCACATGAGGCCTTGGTTTCTAGTCTCATGGAATGACTTTGACATTCAGTTCGATTTTTTCGTCAGACTCCAGAATGATGAGATGATGATGATGTATGATGATGATGATGTATGATAATAAATAATATTAATAATAATAATTATAATAATAATATTATAATAAATAATATATAATAATAACAATAATAATAATAGAAATGTCAGTATCACTGAATCTTATGAAGCATACAACTCAAAGGACTTGTATTCAAATCCTTCACAACAACAACAACAACAATAACAACCAGTAATGTAAGGGGAGGAAGGGGGAGCAGAGTGTTTGTTATAATAGGGCCTATCAGTGCTGCCTGTCTGCACCAATCTTCTGCTGTTATCTCTGTGTGGTGTAAAGCGCTTTGGACTTTTAGAGACGTCTACAAGTTCTTCGACTCTAAATTATATATAATATATAAAATAATTAAATAAATAAACCCCAGATACACATGTGTCGTGTTTAGACACCATCCCTGAGGAGAAGAAGAAGAAAAGTAATGGGTAGGCGGGGCACTTGTGGCGACACGCTCTCCGGGGAGAGCAGCCCGAATTTCACGTAGAGAAATCTGCTGTGACATAAAGTGGTATAAAATAAAAAATAAAACAAAATAAAATAAAAAGACTCTAAATGGTAAAGGATCTCCTATAACCTAGGCCGTGATAGGGGAGCGAGGCATCAGAGACCTCAGCTTCTCTAAGGGCCAGCACGTTGAGGGCAGTGCCCATCTCCTCTCCCTCGCTGCTTAACCTTCCCTGACCCTAAAGAGGGCAGGTACCCATTTACAGCTGGGGAACTGTACTGAAGCCAAGGCGGCAAACGGTCACCCATCCAACTGGTAGCCTAACCACGCTCCAGGCTGCTTAACTTGACTTGGGGAAAGCCAGAGCTCTGACCACTTAGCTATCCCGCCCCTACTGTTTCTATAGTCTTGTTGCTGCTTTTTTTTATATTGTATTTTATACCACTTTATGTCACAGCAGATTTCTCCACGTGAAATTCGGGCTGCTCTCTCTCCCAGGGAGAGCATCGCCACAAGTGCAGCGCCAACCCTTCACAAGGGATGGTGTAAACACGACATGTGTGTATGCTGGGTTTTTCTCTTTTAAAAAAAATAATTTTGTCATCAGCTCCTACCGGCACACAATGGCCTGGTCTTCCTAAAGAGGAATGGGGTTTTAAGTTCGTTGGTTAGATCTTTTTACATTTTACGGTTTTAACGTGTGCACAAGATGTTCTGCGTGCGTTCGCACACGGGGCCTCGTTTAGGCCTATAGTCTCATCCAATGAGACTTCTGTCTAATTGTGGCTTTATATTCTTTCCTGGGTATGATATAGTGTGCTTTGTCTTCACCCTTTTTAATTCTTTTATACTTTCTTGCAAGCAAGTCTTTTCTTTTGTAGGCATTCCTGATCATACCTCCTGGATTTCTGAGAATACAGGATACTCTAGCCTAGTGGTCAGAACATTGCGCTGGCAATTTGACGATCCAAGTTCGCCATTGGAGGGAATTTTTCCCCTGGAGTTAACATCAGTGCTGACTCCTCCGTCCCGAAAAGTCTTTCGGATGAGACTGTAAACCAAGGCCCGTGTGCGAACGCAGCAGAACATCTTGCGCACACAAATCATGTTTCGCTTTTCGTAAGAGTTGGCCATTGTGTGCCGGTGAGAACAGATGACAATATTTACAGAACTGCATACACACGGGGACTGGATGAAAAAAAAGCACATGAGTGCTTATCCCATTATCCTCGCTATAAAAGAATAAAAATAAGTATAGCTCTGCTGTTGCCCCCCAACCTTCCTAAGCATAGGCTACTCTGTGCAGCGTTATTTAGATGATCATTAAACACATGCACTGCTCTGTCAACATCGACAACATCGTAATCGATCATCTGAATCGCTTCATTTATAGCCTATAGTCATGGAAATCTGATGATGAAATAGAGTTATAAAAATTCTCCTTCTCATCTTCATTCCAAATAAGTTTTCTACCTGGTTGTTGTTGTTGTTTTATATATTGCATTGTTCTCTTTCTGTCTGAAGCACAAATGTAAGGAGCATGTGGGGTAATTCAACTTTTGTAGGCTACCAATGCACAGATCCTTCATACTTTCGGCTGAACTGCAAGTTGACTACATACAAAAATCGAACTGAATGTCAGTCATTCCAACGAGACTATAAACCCAGGCCCGTGTGCTAACGCACGCTGAACATCTTGCACACACTTGCACACACGTTAAAACCCCCTTCCGCTTTTCGGAAGATCAGGCCATCATGTGCCTGTAGGAGCCGATGGCAAAATTAAAAAACAAAACAAAACAAAACCCCAGAGAATGAAAAAGAATAAATTA
>CM060322.1:66775624-66785624 GCA_030674155.1 Stramonita haemastoma
GCACGCGCGCACGCCAACCACAACACACACACACACACTTCTCTCTCTCTCTCTCTTCTCTCTCTTCTCTCCTCTCTCTCTCTCTCTCTCTCTTTCGGAAGAGACTTTAAACCGAGGCCCCGTGTGCGAACGCACGCAGAACATCTTGCTCACACGTTAAATCCTGTTCCGCTTTTCGTAAGAGCAGGCCATCGTGTGCCGGTGGGAACAGATGACATTTACAAAACTGCATACACACGGGGACTGGAGGTAAAAAAGCACAAGAATGCTTATCCTATTATCCTCGATATAAAAGAATAAAAGAAAGAATAAATCTCTCTCTTATAATAGCTAAAATCAGACTAGGTATGTCAGATACAAAATGCACAGTAAATCTAATACTATATGCCCTTTATGCAAAGGAACAGCAGAAGTAGTAGTACATTTTGTTTTATGTTGTTCTGTATTTAACCAGAAGAAGAAAGAAGAAGGCACCCGTCAGTCTCGGAAGACTGGAGTTGCGCTCTAGTCTTTAGAGCGTAATGTTAATGTGTAACTGTAAGTGTAAGTGCATGTACATGAATGTGTATATAATGTGCGCACGCGCGTGTGTGTATGAGAGAGAGAGAGAGAGGAGAGAGAGAGAGAGGAGAGAGGAGAGAGAGAGAGAGAGAGAGAGAGAGGGAAGAGAGAGAGAGAGTTAAAAATTCTTTTATTTCGAGGATAATGGAATTAGCACTTGTGTGCTTTTTTACTACACCTTGTCCCCGTTTGTATGTAATTTTGTAAATTTTGCAATCTGTTCCAACCAGGACACAATAGCCTACTCTTCTGAAAAGCGGAACGGGTTTTAACGTGTGCGCAAGATGTTCTGCGTGTGTTCGCACACAGGACCTCGGTTCAGGCCTATATATTCTCATCGGAAGAACTTATGGGGGGAGTGGGAGTCGGCACTGATGGTAATTACTCTGGGGGAAAAATCCTCTTGAACAAGATTCGAACCTGGGTCAACAACAGATTACGGGGTATCATTCTGACCACCTAGCCTATCCAGAGAGAGAGAGAGAGAGAGAGAGAGAGAGAGAGAGAGAGAGAACTCGAACTCGAATGTTTCGAACTCGAATGTTTTATTGAGGAAATATGGATAAGCCAGAGGCTTCTTTACACCAGGTCCTCATAAAAAAAAAACATAAAAAAAAAAAATACCCCCAAAAACCCACCACCAACAAAACTCACTGGCAAACAATCATAAGAATTATATAGCATATAGATATAATAAGAGAGAGAGAGAGAGAGAGAGAGAGAGAGGAGAGAGAGAGAGAGAGAGAGGAGATGAGAGAGAGAGAGAGAGAGACAGAGAGACAGAGACAGAGACAGAACAGACAGTAATGTATAGTTTCCACTGTCCTTTTAAATCATTTAAGAACTTACACAATACTCATTCCCATATATATATCCCCTCCAAACAAAATCATAGTGCATACAAGATGTGTGTGTGTGTGTGTGTGTGTGTGTGTGTGTGTGTGTGTGTGTGTGTGTGTGTGTGTGTGTGTGTGTGTGTGTTGTGTGTGTGTGTGTTGTGTGATAGTGTGATATATATATATATCTATATATCTTTTGTGTATGGATTTTCTTTTTATCCCATGTTTGATGAGTTCATAGCCTTCTTATGGAAAGATGTATAATATATATATATATATATATATATATATATATATATATATATATATATATATATATATATATATATATATACATGTATGTTGTATGTTTACAAGAAGTGATAATAAGACAGGCCTGAAATCTTCATTTACAATAACTCTCTCTCTCTCTCTCTCTCTCTCTCTCTCTCTCTCTCTCTCTCTCTCTCTCTCTCTCTCTCTCTTGTGTGTCTCTGTGTGTCTATGTGTGTGTGTGTGTGTTTCTCTCTCTCTCTCTCTCTCTCTCTCTCTCTCTCTCTCTCTCTCTCTCTCTCTCTCTCTCTGTATGAACAGACCAGTAGCCCTGTGTGTGTGTGTGTGGTGTGTGTGTGTGGGGGGGGGGGGATGGGGGAAATGATGCTGGTGTTGTGAAAGTAAACATGTTGTTGCTCCACTGATAGACAAAATGTGTGTGGAGACAATTTAAAGACAAGCAGTGAACACAGAAACCAATCCCTCCCTAAAGTCACTGTTAGCACTTGATGTTTTCATGTATTCATGATGAAGCAGACAACAAAATCACAGTGTACACACCTGTGATAAGACTGGTGGTAACTTGATATCAGAAAAGGACTAATGAATGAATTGAGGTAAGATGTCATGAAAATACTAATTAATACATTGAGATGATGAAAAGAATGATACAGTGACATGATCAAAAGACAGTCAACACTGACATGACCAAATGACAGTCAACACTGACATGACCAAATGACAGTAAACACCGACATGATCAAATGACAGTAAACACTGACATGATCAAATGACAGTAAACACCGACATGATCAAATGACAGTAAACACTGACATGACCAAATGACAGTAAACACTGACATGACCAAATGACAGTAAACACTGACATGATCAAATGACAGTAAACACTGACATGATCAAATGACAGTAAACACTGACATGATCAAATGACAGTAAACACTGACATGATCAAATAACAGTAAACACTGACATGATCTAATGACAGTAAACACTGACATGATCAAATGACAGTAAACACTGACATGACCAAATGACAGTAAACACTGACATGACCAAATGACAGTAAACACTGACATGACCAAATGACAGTAAACACCGACATGACCAAATGACAGTAAACACCGACATGAGCAAATGACAGTAAACACCGACATGATCAAATGACAGTAAACACGACATGATCAAATGGCAGTGAGTAAACACGGACATGACCAAATGACAGTAAACACTGACATGACCAAATGACAGTAAACACTGACATGACCAAATGTCAGTAAACACTGACATGATCAAATGACAGTAAACACTGACATGATCAAATGACAGTAAACACTGACATGACATGCATCAAATGATGACAGTAAACTGACATGATCAATGACATAACACTGAATGATCAAATGACAGTAAACACTGACATGATCAAATGACAGTAAACACTGATATGATCAAATGACAGTAAACACTGACATGATCAAATGACAGTAAACACTGACATGCTCAGACCAACACATTGACATGATGAAAAGACTGATGATACACTGACGTGATGAAAAGAATGATACATTGACCTGATGAGAAGACTGATACATCAACATGATGTAAAGATTGATACATTGACATGATGAAAAGACTGATACACTGACCTAAAGAAAAGACTGATACATTGACGTGATGCCAAGATTGATACATTGGCATGATTAAAAGACTGATACATTGACGTATGTACCTGTAGGCTACATCAAGCAGAAACAAACAATAAGCTGTGAATATAATGGCTTCTAATCCCTACCTGCCTTCAGACACGGAAAGTGTTGCAAGCCACACACCATAACACAGGAAGAGGGGAAACCCAGTGCATTATGGTACAAGCCTCTCTTCTCTCTCTCTCTCTCTCTGGTTCATTGTCAACAGCCCACCAAGGTGCATTCTACCAGCCAAGGCCTAGCCTGTCCTGTATATGGGTCAATGCTAGCGTGCATACACGTGCATGTTGCACAAACAGGGAAAGCTTGAGAGGCAGAGCAGTGGTGTTGAAGGAAAAGAGGGAGGGGGAGGGGACTAAAGGAATGGGCCTGCATGGCCCAGCTTTTTTAATAGCAATATTTTTTTTTACATCTCTCTCTCCTCTCTCTCTCCTCTCTCTCCTCTCTCTCTCTCTCCTCTCTCTCTCTCTCTCTCTCTATGCTCTCTTCGTCTCTGCTCTCTCTCTCTCTTCTGTTGTGTGTGTGTGTGTGTGTGTGTGTGTGTGTGTGTGTGTGTGTGTGTGTGTGTTGTGTGTTGTGTGTGTTTGATATAATAGTGTATTATTTTGTGTGTTTTTTTTTTTTTTTTTACCTGATTTATTGATTTTCATTTTGTATTAATTATTACAATGTGGACATATATGTTTACAAGAACAGATTGTAAGACTAGGCTTGGCCTAAAATTTTCATCCATAGATAGGCTATTACAGATATTTCATTAATTGAAGTATCATTCATTTATTCTTTCTCCTGCCCCCCCCCCTCCCCCCTCACTTGCTATTTTAATAGCTCTCCCTTAACCCTCTTTCTCAAGTTACGGCTCCTCACTTTTTCACCAGTTATTTCTGTTTTCTGTGTGCTCATTTTCTTTGCCTTGTGTTTGAATGGTGTAATTTTTCTAAGTGTTGAATGTGTTTATCAATTATTCTCAGTTTTTATGGTTTCCTTTTTTATGGTGATTTACTGATTGATTCCCCCCCTTCCCCATCTTTATTTGTTAGTTGAGGTAGGGTTTTTTTTTCATAATCAATTTTCCTTGATTTTGGGCTGAGTACTCTAAAATTAAAAGGGCTATTGTGTGTGCCTAATCATTTCCCTGAATAAAATGTTTCATTAACGCCTCCTCCTCCTTACCCCCCCCCCCCAAAGCCCAAGCAAACAAACTGCAGCAACAACAACAAAAAACGATTACACCCCCCCCCCTCTCCTCCTCCCCTTCTTCTGTGCTGCCTGTAGGGGTTGTTTCAGATCACCACTAGTAAAAAGACACACACACAAAAAACCAAACCGGAAAACAAAGGATGAAGATTACGCATGTGCACAAGCATTGAATGGTTCAAGGGCCAATTTCCGGTGATTGTTGACAGATAAATGAAATTAATTTGATCGATCTTTACAATTTGCATCTAGCTATTGTACTTTGCATAGCTTGTGTCGTTAGATGTGCCATGTGCAAAACGGGCATTACGTAAAAGGTTGAGCATGCTGGACAATTTTGTGATTTTGAAGGTAAGTCCTCTCTTGTCATTCCAACTTCGTTGTGGCTTTGATCCACGTGTGTTTCGCCTTTTCTTGGCAATGGAATGATTTAGATATGTGCATGAGAGAATCGTTTTGTGATGAAGAAAACGGCGTCGATAACCCAAGCCAATGTAACGTTTAGATCTAATGTTGCCATCCCTTCCAAGATGAGAGCTGGATCAGGAAGTTGTATGATCGATGTTTCAACCCTAGGACAGGAGTCGTGGGGCTGCAGACATTGAATGATCGATGCTCCTTCCCGTTCCTGTATCAGGGGTCTGTAGGATCGACAAATAAGCTCAGTTATGGAAACTATGTGGGTTAGAAAATAAGTGTTTTAATGGAAAACGATGGAAGTCAAATTGGATCTTTTAAAAATATTTTTGATAAAGTCACTTTAGATAATTAATATGCCTAATTTGTGTTGAATCAAATCCACTGACATATTCTACTCTGATCAGGTTTCAACTCCTGTTTACCCCTCCTCTCTTCCTACTCACACCTCAAGTCCTTCCATGAGACTTTAAACCAAGGCCCCGTGTGTGTGAACGCAAGCAGAACATCTTGCACATACGTTAAATCCTGTTCCGCTTTTTGTAAGAGTAGGCCATCATGTGCCGGCGGGAACAGATGACATTTACAAAACTGCATACACACGGGGACTGGATGTAAAAAAAGCACAAGAGTGCTTATTCCATTATCCTTGACATAAAAGAATTAAACAAAAAAAAAAAAACAACATACGTCCCCCTATTTCCTACTGCCCCAGTCCTTGATTTACTTTTGCCATTGCTTTAACTCAGTCGACTCACTGTCACTATCATGAGGACACTTGTACTCAGTGGCTAATTCAGCAAGCTAACTTGCACTTTTCTCTGTCCTCTAAAATGCGTGTCAACTGCATGACACCCAGCTAGATTTGTACATCATGATAACTCATAATCATTGTCATTTTCAAGTAAATCATTGACAAAAGGCATCCCCTCCAATACCATTTTCTTATCCATAGTTTGTTAGGTGCTGTCCAGTATATTTTTGATCTGATCAAACATATCCTTGAGCTCAGTGGTAGTATCAGACCTGCAGTCCTGAAGTCATGGGCTTTAATACCAGCAGTGCCTGGGGATTCACATTGGGGGGGGGGGGGGGAATTAAAAAAAGAATCATTTTCCAGGACAACTTTTGTACTTGTAACTGTTGTACTTGATTTTATTTACAAGTACATGCACACATGTGGAAAAATAACTGCTCATGTTTGCTTCTTGGGGTTTGTGTTGTATCTGGATAAGAAACAGTCTGATTCCAGGGCCAACTAGTTCACAGCACACTGCCTGAAAAAGAAAAAAATCAGTTCACTGCTCCAAAAACTGTGTAAGAAGTTAATGGAGAAGTCATTCAACAACAGATGTGTTCAGAACCACAAGCAGAGGTCTGAGCCAGAAGAGTAATATTTTGTTTTTGTTTGTTTGACAGGGTCAGCACAGAGTGAGATGTTGGGGAGAAGGAACCCTGGACCAGATTTGTGACAGAGAACTGAAATGGCTGCCGAAGAGGAGAGGAAAAACACAGGGGGATTGAAAAGTTAGTTGGTGTGAAAGAGTGTGGCTGAAAAGGTGTAGATTTTTGGACTGACAGAATTTCTGCTTTAACCCAAGGAGTGTAAACTCCCCCATAGCTGGCCCAGACTTTGCAAGCACAACTCTGTTTTTTTCTTGTGTTTTTTCCATCTTTGTGGTTTTTCTGCATCTGTTTTTTTCTTTGTTACTTTGCTCTTTTTTTTTTTCCTGTTTTTTCTTCTGTTTTTGTTTTCCTCTTTTTTTTTCTGTTGCTTTGGGGTGCTCCATTCTTCATACATTGCTGTTGATGTTTTTTTTTTATCAGTGTTTCCTGTCTACTATGGTTGGGTCAGCCATGACCTAAATAGGTCATATTTTCATTTATGATGACAACATTTTAGGACCCTGTCTGACGCTAAGGAGCAATTGTGTTTTGATGCTGCTGTATAAGTTAGATATTTCATGCAAGATTCAGGATTTGTTTTCCATAGGCCTTTTGAACAAATAAATGAAATAATGAATAATCGATTAAATTTATAATTAAATGAATATTTATGAGTAGATATTGTTCATCATACATACAATGAATATTCATGGATTTACACAACTTGTGCAAATATAACTGTTAGAGCTGTATGTTCTATTCTTAGTGTCAGTGTCTTTCATTATGGTAGTGCATGTGATGTTTTGATGCTGTTTATTTGGTAGATGATTTCTGTTTGTTGTGTGTTTTGTCGTGTGTGACTTTATGTAAAAGTATTGTTAGACAGAATGGATACTATCTGAAATGGAAATAAGTGGCAAGTTCTGTTATCATTTGCACATCAACTATTTTGCTGATCAAGGATTTAACAGGCTGTGGTCAATATTAATTAGAAAGATCTTTCATGAATAACGTAGCATATTTAGGCAATGTCAGTGTCTACTCTTTGGTGTGTGTGTGTGTGTGTGTGTGTGTGTGTGTGTGTGTGTGTGTGTGTGTGTGTGTGTGTGTGTGTGTGTGATTTCAGATTAAAATATTAAAGACAGAAGGTAACTAGTCTGAAAGAGAAAAAGTGGCAAGCTTCTTTTTAATCAGTTTTACAGCAGCATCAAAACTATTTTGCTAGAATCAAATTACCAAAACAGGCTGTGAGTTAAATATAAGTTAGAAATGATTTTTTCTGTGATAATCTACAGAAGGCAAAGTAGTGTCCTAAAAATGCACCTTGGATGTGTGCGTGTGTGAGTGTATTCTTTTTCTTTTCCCCCCTTGCAGTTTATTTTTAAGGAAATGACAAGGTATTGTCATTTGTCATGTCAGGTATTGGTGCTTTGTTCCAATACAGCGGTGCTCTTGCACAAATGAGCTGCAAAAAGAAGAAAGTTTTGGGAAGAGGAGAGGGGGGTTCAGTGGAGGAAAAAACCCTAACTTACTGGGAGTGATATGTGACAGAAGTGAATATTGAAAAACATGTAATTTTTTGTGGGAAAGTAGCCAGTCAGCTGTGGGTGGTGGACTGCATGACATGAACATGTGCAGCATGCACAGCAGACCTCTAGGAGAGAGATGGGCTGCACCAGCTTCAACTTGCCCAAGACACACAGCCTGAACAATTCAGGGCAGTGCCCAGCAACACTGTACTGAGTGAAGTCAGCAGTCAAGCCAGTCCATAGATCCTGTCTGACCTCTGTCAGTATTGAATTCAAACATTTTGTCTCACAAATAGAAATTAATGTGGGTTACAAGCTATGCATAAGAAAGTGAATAGGAAAAAAACATTTATCACAGAGGAATAACACGGCACAGTATACAACCATTACCCCCACACACATTACAAGGCTATACCTTTACCAATACAACCCCAATACCAGCACTTTAGTCAAATAGGAATTCACATGGTCTCAAGCATTATTATACATGTACATAGAAATAATTAGCAGAAACAGTTATCACAGAAAGTAATAAAATTCAGTTTAAAAAAATACCCCCCCCCCCCCCCCACACGCTCACACTCACACTCTCACACACGCTCACACACACACACCACAACACACACACACACACACACACACACACACCACCACACACACACTCTACTCACACATGCACACATACATGCACCACGCGCACGCATGCACAACACACATACACACACACACACACACACACACACACACACACACACTTGGAATTACTGATTTTGTTAGAACTGCATTTTCCTTTTTGTTTATTGTACTTCAATAAGTTACAAAAATTTTTTTTTTAATCACTTGGCAAGTATTGACCCCTGAAATTCCTTATCCTACACATGCCAACTACACCCCTTCCTACACCCCCCCCCCCTTCCCCCTCCTTCCTGTCTAATAATATCACAACTTGTGAAAAGTCGTTAAATGAATTTGAACTCACACACACACACACATCTCTCTCTCTCTCTCTCTCTCTCTCTCTCTCTCTCTCTCTCTCTCTCTCTCTCTCTCTCTCTCTCTCCTCTCTCTCTCTCTCTCTCTCTCTCCTCTCTCTCTCTCTCTCTATCTCCTTCCTCTCTCTCTCTCTCTCCTCCCTCTCCCTCTCTCTCTCTCTCTCTCTCTCTTCTCTTCTCTCTGCCCCCTCTCTTCTCTCCTGCCCTCTCTCTCTCTTTATTCATCCCACCACACACACACACACAGACAGCAGCATAGTCACATACCAGTGCACAAATGATCACAGCAATGATCATTGATATGTCAGTCAGACCACAGATCTTATCTGTGCCACAAATCTGGCTGTTTGATAAACCAAATATTTTCAGAGTGCAGCAGTGTCTTATAGGAAATCACTTGATGCCTATTTAAGCAATGTTTCATGGCTGATATTTAGCTGTAGGCTGTTGAGGAAAGTTTCAAGAAGATTCATACAACTTTCCATCATCTTGAAGGTGGACATTGACAGTAGTTGTTTGAAAACACGGGTAGATTGTTAGATCTGCTGCGTAGAATCGGTGGTCTAGATGTTAACATGCCTGCCTAGAAAGCGAAAAAGTCTGGGTCAGAGTGTGCGGTGGTTGAATCCCGTTTGGACCCAAAACTTTTCCCCCATCCATTGAGTGGTGGTCTGGGTGCTAGTCTTTTAGGATGAGATGATAAACCGAGGTCCTGTGTGTTACACATCATTATTTAGCGCACGTAAAAGAACCCACGGCAACAAGGGGGTTGTCCCTGCAAAATTCTTTAGAAAAAAGCCACTCTGATAGGGAAACATATACAGTTGCAGACAGGAAAAGAAAAAAAATACTGGGTAGGCGCTGCACTTTAGCGACGCACTCTCCCCGGGAGAGAGAGCAGCCCGAATTTCATGCAGAGGAATCTGCTGTGACATGAAAGTGGTATAAAAATTTAAAAATGATAAAAATCATCCTGATTAGGTTTCATACATCATTTTCTGTCCAAAGAAGGAAAGGCCTTAGGCTGTCCCTGTGTTCTTTCCAGGCGTGTTTGTTGCAGTTTTCTTCTTCTGTGTGTACCTTTAACATCATCTGAGTTAC
>CM060322.1:66790624-66803124 GCA_030674155.1 Stramonita haemastoma
ATAGCCTAGTGGTCAGAACAGTGCACTTGCTAATTTGACGACCGGGTTTGATTCCTGTTCGAGGGGATTTTTCTCCTGAGTTAACATCAGTGCTGACTCCACTCTCCCCAAGTCCTTCGGATGAGACTAATAAACCGAGGCCCGTGTGTGAACGCACGCAGAAATCTTGGCACACGTTAAATCCTGTTCCCTTTTTCGTAAGAGAAGGCCATCGTGTGCCGGTGGGAACAGATGACATTTACAAAACTGCATACACACGGGGACTGGATGTAAAAAAGCACATGAGTGCTTATTCCATTATCCTCATATAAAAGAATAAATAAATAAAAAAATAATGTGTCCACAAACCCTGGGCTGTACGCAGCATACAGGAATGAAGGAAGGAAAGCAGATCTGTTCATGAGTGATGGCACTGAACATTGTTTTCTCTTCTTTCACTGAGTTCAGTGTTTCTCTCTCTCAATTATGATATATATAGCTGGGTCTGGTTGGTTCTGAAATGATGCAGTCAGGTTGTGACTTATTTCTAGAGAGGCAGGTCAGTAAGGAGTTAACACCATGGATGTTGTCCCAATAAAAATCAGGATGCAGTGAAGAAAGGCGGTCTGCAGCTGAATCGTAGAATTGATGACCTTCAGTAGCTTCTGCCTCCAGTTCAGAGTCTGTTCAGCTCAGGTGGTGAAATCCACAGCATCTGATTCCAAGGATGGGGTCCGGTGAGGCAAGACTGCTGACTAGGTGACATGGACAGAAGAGGTGATGTGCCCAGCATGCATTGCTGGTCAGTGATCAGTGTGAACTCAGCTGCACCTCACCTCCTTCATTGTCATGGTATTTTCTTGATAAATGCTGACAGCCACATTTTTTTATGTAAAGTAATGAAAGCAATGTTTATGATTTTTGCTCTGAGAAATATGAGTTTTGTCTTACTGTCAGTGCGAGAAATCTGTGATTACTTTACAGTGTTGCATCATTCCTTGATAGACAGACCGCTGCAGTTTGAAAAGCAAGAGTTGTGTGTGTTTGCAGCCAACAATTCTCTGCCTTGATATACCCACCCCTGTGTTCTTTCTCTAAGGAGTATTTACCTGTAACCAAAATTAGATCACTTCCAGGTGTGGAGTGTATGGAATGTTCTGCACATGGGGCATCTCCTGGATGGGGAAAACTGAAAACTGAAACTGGACATTGTTCTCAAGTGTGTGTCTGTGTGTCTGTCGTGTCTTGTGTGTGTCTGTCTGTTGTGTGTCGTGTTGTGGTGCTGTGTGTGATGTCTGTGTGTGTGGTTGGGGGGTTGTCTGTGTGTGTGGTGGGGGGGGGGGGGTGATGGGGATGTGAGTGTGTACTGTGTGTTTGTGAATGTGTACTCGTGTGTGGTGTGTTTGTGTGTGTGGTTGTGTGCGTGTGCGTTGTTTGTTTGATTATTGGTAACGTTTAGCTGCTGACCTCAACTGGCAGAGTTAGATGTGAAGGTAAGCTGGGAGGATGCTGTGTCCACTGTTCAGTCTCTTCCTCCTGCAGGGTGTGTTGTGTGGGATGTGGGAAAAGTCCTGTCAGTGTGTGTGTGCCCCAAGGTGAGTGTGGCAGACCTGTCTGTCCTCAGCTATCCCCACACTGTGTCAAGGGAGGCAGTGGGGGTCTAGGAGTAACTTACCCACCTGAGAAGCAAGAGGCCTGTGGTTCAAATCTGATCTGAAACTTTGGTTTGTATTTCTTCACTAGCGGTGGTCTGGGTGCTGGTTATTCAGTTGGGGGATAATCAGAAGTCCTGTGTATAATCCGGAATACACCACTAAGGGATTTATGTCAAAGGTAATATAGAATTATATTCCAGACTTTTAACTCTAGAAGAAAATCGTGAAATACCACTGCTTTAATCAAACTAGTGTAGGAGTCAATATGGAATATACCATTACTTTTAACTAGTATAGGAGGTAATAGGGAATATGACCACTACTTATAACTGTATTGAAGTAATATGGGATATACCACTACTTTTAACTAGTATAGGAGATAATAGGGAATATACATACTTACTTATAATCGTATTGAAGTTTAATATGGAAGTACCACTACTTTAAACTTGTATTGAAACTTGAATATTAATTATAGTATATATATATATACTGAAAACTTGTGTTTAGAGATTCTACTCCAGTATTGATACCACTAACTGAATTTTCCTACTCACTCAGTAATTATTAGGAAATATTGAATTCCTATCTTAACTATGTAGAGATAATCTAATTTCATGTCTCATAGATATTTGAAATTCATTTTATCTGGAATTTTTCCCTACTATTTACTTAACTCATGTAGAAGATAATCTGGGAATTTCCCCTCTTTTTAAGTGTAAAAGAATGCGAGGCAACACAGTGTTGTAATCATAGATAGCGTCAGGCTGAGAGACAAATTGTCAGAAAAACCTGCTAGATCAGCTGATAGCAGTGAGGCTAAAGAATGACAAAACATTGTCAGAAAAGTGAGGAATACACTGATAGCAGTCAGGCTGAAGAAGACAAAACATTGTCAGAAAAGTGAGGAATACCTGATAGCAGTCAGGCTGAAGAGAGAAGAAGAAGACTTCAGACATGTTGTCCCTGCACTGAGGTGGAATGCTTTCCCTGAAGAGAACTTCAATTTCACACAGAGAACTCTTCACCACACCACATGATGGATCACACACCATCACCAGGCCACCAATGTTGATCACCATTACATTCTGCATCACACTTCACCACACCTCACCACCATCACACACCACACTACATCACACACATCACACACACATCACACATCACACCACCACATCGCACACATCACATACATTCAGCACACATTCCCACACATCACACCATCATTACTACTCACCACATTCACACATTGACACATACCCACATCACACCACCACACTATAGCACTACACCACATTGGTTCCTCTACATACAATAATCACATACATAGTACATAGACATTTTTAGCGCTATATCTTGTACGTCAGCGCTGGCATTCATATACAATACACATAACAATATATAACAATTTATAGTTTTAGCAAATTGATATGTAACAACTCACGAAAATAAATATATCATACTGTACCATTCTCTCTGCACATACCCTCCCCCCTCTTTCCCTCATTTACCTCATCATGCCATGTCAGATTCTCTGCAGTGATACCATCATAAATTTGCAGCTGCTTTATGTTAATTAAACCTGTTACACTGTATGTGGTGATCATATGTTGTGAATTAAACACAGCAAGAATAAATAGTTTGGGTATTGTCAATTTGTTTTGATCCTCATCACACACACCACACACACACACACCACACACACACACACACACACACACACACACACACACACACACACACACACCACAACCACACACACACACACACGAGGGGAGGGGGGGGAGTTGTGATAATTTTGGACCTGAGTGAGGGTGGAAAAGAAAATCAGATAAAAGCCCATTACTTATATTCTGTAGTGTAGTATCTTTATGGAGTTGTCAGTTGAAGACTGACAGTATTAACATCACTGTCTGAAGCTGACGCATGATTTTAGTGATTCTGTTCTGTTTTACTTCAGAGAGAGGAGAGATCGAGAGAGGAGGGAGGAGGAGGGGGGGGAGTGAGAAAGATGGGTGTTGGTCATTAGAACTGTTATTAATCTATCAAGAGTTTAACTCCTGCAGAGGCGAGTTTTGTATGGATGTGATGTTTATGATCATGAATGACCAGTGTGAGAGGAGAGGTTGTGTGTCAGTGTGTGTTGTTTATGTTTGTGTGTGTAACATATATGCTGGTGTGTGTGTGTGTGGGGGGGGGGGGGGGGGAGGAGTAGTAAATTTTCCATGTTTTCATATCTGTAATATTACATCATGATAATGTGTGTGTGTGTGTGTGTGTGTGTGTGTGTGTGTGTGTGTGTGTGTGTGTGTGTGTGGTGTGTGTGTGGATGAGTGAGAAGAGAGAGAGGAGAGGAGAGAGAGAGGAGAGAGAGAGAGAGAGAGGGAGAGAGAGAGACAGAACGAGGTGTTGGAGAGAGAGAGAGAGAGAGAGAGGAGAGAGAGAGAGAGAGAGAGAGAGAGAGGAGAGGAGAGAGAGAGAGAGAGAGAGAGAGAGAGAGAGAGAGATTTCCATGTTTTATATCTGTAATATTACATCATGTAATGTGTGTGTTGTGTGTGTGTGGTGCATGGTGGGTGAGTGCATGTGTGTGACACAGAGAGAGAGAGAGAGAGAGAGAGAGAGGAGGAGAGAGAGAGAGAGGAGAGAGAGAGAGAGAGAGAGAGAGAGAGATGTGTGTCTGTGCGTGTGTATGTGCATGTGCATGTGCATGTAGTCTTCGAGAGAAAGAGCAGAGAGAGCTTGTACTTGTGTGGAAAGTGTGTTGTGAGTGCTTGACTGTGCATGTGTCCATGATGTGTGTGAAGAGTTGTTATTGTTGTCAGAGATTGAAAAGTGACAAAGATCAAAAGCCATGGCATGTTGTCATGAAAAAATCTGTTAAACTGTTTTTCCAGTGCTTGATGGAGATTGAGTTCAGTTGAAACTTGATGTGGATGATCATAATGTCACAGCAGATCACACGGTAGTGGTGATTTGTGTGAGAGAACTAAGAAACAGAAAAAATATCAAACATTTGGCCAGTTTTCTTTTCGCGGTATTTCTGTGATTATTATGAGTGTTTACTAAAAGAAGTGATGGAGTCATGTTTTTAACAGGAAGGGAAGTGAAAGAAGACAAACAAAGTACGAGCTTTTTCATGTGCAAGCAGGAGAATAACGCTCGTATACCAGAAAAGAGAATAGACACAACCAATCACAGAAATCTACAAACAACTACTACTACTTACTACTACTTACTACTACTAACTACTCTACTACTACTACTACTCTACTACTACTACTATACTACTACTACTACATGGAATTTATATAGCGCTATATCTAGTAAAAACAAATCAAAGCGCTGGCATTCGACCTATACAACACACAAGAAAACAGACTGAACAACAGACAGGGTGAAACAGAGCACACAGTACAGGCACCAGGCTATCTACAGCCCCTAATGACAGAAGCAAATGCAGTCAACCAACCCAGCAATGAACTGAATCCTCTCCAGAGCAGTCTAAGGACTGAAGAACCAGGAAGACTAGAGACAGAGAGCTAGTCTACATGCACTGGTCGCATATCACTGCTACATGCACTGGTCAGCATATCACTGCTACATGCACTGGTCAGCATATCACTCAGTTACCTACCCCCTTGTAACGTGGTCACCTTTTTGCCTGTTCTCACTGCTGGCATCAGGTTTGAATCACAACGGCCTGCAGTACACTGTATGTAGGCAGACCACAGGTTTCCCCATTGCAGAGTATACAAAGTTCGCTTCATGAGATTTTAGAGTTCCCAATAGGGCATACCAGGAAAAACTCCTTGTATCTGTAATTGTTGATAGATATCTGGTTAATTAAACTGACATCTGTTAGTGGTTTCCCACTGGAGATTTTTAGAAAGTTCTCATGAGATTTTAGAGTTCCCAATACTGCATACCAGGATGGAGGAGACACTCTCTGTGTCTTTCATTGCTGTTAGAACAAAAACTGTGTGTGTGTGTGGTGTGTGTGTGTGTGTGTGTGTGTGTGTGTGTGTGTGTGTGTGTGTGTGTGTGTGTGTGTGATTTGTGTGTGTGATGTGTGTGGACTTGTGTGTGTGTGTTTGTGTGTGATGTGTGTGTTGTGTTGTTGTGGTGATGTGTGTTATCTGTGTGGTGTGTGTTGTGTGTGTGTGTGTGGTTGTGTGATGTGTGTGTGTGTATGCATGCATGATGCGTGTATGTGTGTGAAGTACACATTCATGTGTGTGTGTGTGTGTGTGTGTGTGTGTGTGTGGTGTGGTGTGTGTGTGTGTGTGTTTAATTATAGAGTCCTGTTATGGCCTTGTGGTTGGCTGGATGCAAAGAAAATGTGGAAAAAAATTCTGATTGATAGTGGTTGTGATGTGTGTGGTGGTGAGTGAGTGAGTGAGTGATGTGTGAGTGATGTGAGTGAGTGAGTGTTGTGGTAGAGAGAGGAGAGAAGAGAGCAGAAGACGAGGACAGAGACAGACAGAGAGAGACAGAGAGAGAGACAGAGAGATTTAAAGGGTTTTTTTATGATGAGGGATTGTATAAGGGCAATGGAATGGCTTCTGACTTCTTCTCATTGTAGTAATGGTGAAAATAAAAATGATGATAATGGTAACAAAAACGATGATAATGATGTGTGTGTGTGAGTGTGTGTGTTGCGTCGTGGTGTGTGTGTGTGTGTGTGATGTGTGTGTGTGGTATTGTGTGTGTGTGTGTTGTGTGATATGCATGCATAGATGCGTGTGTATGTGTGTGAGATACAATTCATGTTGTGTGTGTGTGTGTGTGTGTGTGTGTGTGTGTGTGTGTGTGTGTGTGTGTGTGTGTGTTTAATTGTAGAGTCCTGTTATGGCCTTGTGGTTGGCTGGATGTAAAGAAAATGTTGTGGAAAAAATTTCTGCGTTGATAGGTGTGTGTGTGTTTGTGTGTGTGTGTGTGTGTGTGTTGGTGTGTGTGTTGTGTGTTGTGTGTGTGTGTGTGTGTGTTGTGTTGTGTAAGTGATGTGTAGTGTGTGTGTGTGTGTGTTGTGTGTGTGTGAGAGAGAGAGAGAGAGAGAGAGAGAGAGAGAGAGAGAGAGAGAGAGAGAGAGAGAAACACTGAACACTGAAATGGTTTAATGGTACATTGGCCTTGGACCACAATACACCAGGTGAGGGGGGCAGGGGTGTGCGTGTAATGAAAAATGAAAGCATTCATAATTTTACACCTACTACATCATGAAAAATTGAAAGCATGGATAAATTTCACACATACTATACTAAAGCAAACTGAAAGCTTATTAAATTTCACACATACTTAGCAGGAAAAATTGAAAGCGTTGATAAATTCCAAACATACTACATTTGGCCTAATAAAAAATGAAAGCATCAATGAATGTCACACATACCATATGCATAGAGCAATGAAAAATGAAAGCGTTGATAAATTCCACACATACTACATTAATGAAAAATGAGAGCATCCATGAATGGTACACATACAATAGCAATGAAAAATGAAAGCATTGATAAATGTCACACATACAATAGCAATGATAAATGAAAGCATTGATAAATGTCACACATACTATAGCAATGAAAACAGAAAGCATGGATAAAGTCCACACATACAATAGCAATGAAAATGAAAGCATGCAATAATTTGCACAACTAGGCCGGATAAATTCCACACATTACTATAACAGTGAAAAATGAAAGCTTTGAGATAAATTTCAGACTACTATAGCAATGCAAAATAAAAGCATGGATAGATTTCACACATACTATTGGCAATGAGAAATGAAAGCATTGGTAAATTTCACACATGCTATAGCTATGAATAATGAAAGTAGGGGATATATTTCACATACATTATAGCAGTTGAATAGGCTTAATAAAAGTGAGTTTAGGGTAAACTGCATTATGCATACCAATCTTCTTTTCAACAAAATTACAGTATACAATTTCAAACCAATATCAACCCACACACACACACACACACACACCACATCACACACACACAATCAACACACACACACACACACACACACCACACACACACCACACACCACACACACACACACACCACACACACTCACACACAACACACACCACTCACTCACTCACTCACTCACTCAACCCACCACTCACTCACTCACTCACTCACTCACTCACTCACCACACACACACACACACACACACACACACACACACACACACAACACACACACACACACACACACGAGCAAAAACCAGAACATATTTGTTGTGATACAATAAACAGAATAGTTACAATTTCAAGTTTTTATCAGTTGATGTGATTTACCAAATGTCAATGCAGCAGTTTTGGCTGCCTGTCATTGTAAGCCAAGCATCATCTTCCTTCTGTTGATTGCATGAAAAACAAATCTTGATACATTATGTCTGTGATTTTCATTTGATGCTTTAAGTAGAGTATACAAAGATAGTCCTGACGATTTCTTAAGAATTTTGTCTCGAAGGTCTGTGTAAAGGCGGCACTCAAACAAGAGATGCTGTTCATTTTCAACTTGATTATCACAAAATTGACAATTTCTATCCTGAGCTGATTCACTGTATTTATGAATATTATTATTGACCGGAAGAACACCAAATCTTAGCTGGGTAACAGCAACACGTTAACAATAAATGTCCATATCGTTAATATATTTTTCTTTTTCAAAAACTGTTTTAAATGAATTTATATCTTTCTTGCTCAATGATAGTTCCATTCCTGAATAAGCCTGTCCACAAATCTTTGCGTTAAAACTCTCAAAAACATTTTAGCATTTCCCACTCCTTGCAGCATCCAGACAATACCATAACCAGTCTCACACAGAATCTCTCTCACATTTGTAACCCAACAACTTTTGCCACATCTGTCCAATTCTAATATCATGGTATATGCTCTGTGGGGTAATATTTCGTTATCCATTTGAACTAATTTCAGCCAATATTTTATCGTAGCAACATATGAATTGATATACAATGCGAATCTTCTAAGGTCTCCAAAAACCATCTTGTTAGGCGTCCCTGTTGGAACACCTAAGAATCGTTTACAAGCTATCCGATGCACTTTTTCAATATGATCTAGTCTATTTATGCCCCATACCTCAGCTGCATATAACAGAATTGGCTGAATTTTTATGTCAAAGATTTTGAAGAATACATTTGATGTCATTTCCTTGTATTTGTTAAACACTATGTAATTCCGTAACAGCTTTCTTTCCTTTAATTGCTATATGATCTGTACCCCTTCTAGCACTTATCTTAGTGGTGAAATTAAACCCTAAATAAGAA
Organism: Stramonita haemastoma; assembly: GCA_030674155.1. Taxonomy (NCBI): domain Eukaryota; kingdom Metazoa; phylum Mollusca; class Gastropoda; order Neogastropoda; family Muricidae; genus Stramonita; species Stramonita haemastoma. Next base: position 66,799,557 of record CM060322.1, read on the forward strand.
TAACTGTTCACCACTTCTAATCTCTTGCCATTATAAAACCATTTCTCATGTTGCCCCAGAAACTCTCACTTCCTAAATACCATAATTTTTGTCTTATCATTGTTTACATACAATTGCATTTTTTTTTTACAACACATGTGTAAGATATGTAGTTGGTTTTGAAGACCTCTGGGAGTGGTTGACAGTAGAGCTACATCATCTGCAAACAACATTATAAGTAATTCCGCACTATCAGGCAGCATCTGTATGCCGTGTTTACCCCCCTCCTCGACATCATCAGCTAACTGATTTATAAATATTGAAAATAAAGTTGGGCTTAAAACACAGCCCTGTCTCATTCCGGTTGGGCATTCAAACAATTATGTAAGCTGGAATTGTGAACATACACATGACAAAAGTGAGTTGTACATTGCATTAAGAGAAGCAAAAAATTTTCCTTTAACCTCCTGTCTATTTAAACACTCCAAAAGTTTATCATGGCGCTCAGAGTCAAAAGCCTTTCTAAAGTCTACAAATGCTACATACAACTTCCTACCTTTTCAACTCAAACATTTCTGTACTGAGGCATATAAAGTAAAAAATATGATCAACAGTAGAATGATTTTTCTGAAATCCTGCTTGCTTATCTGAGATCAAATTATTAGTTCCTAACCAGGTATACAGTCTTCTATTTGGTATAGAAGTATAGCACTTTGAAATTATGCTTAATAAAGAAACGCCTCTATAGTGTTTTTTGTGTGTGTGTGTGTGTGTGTGTGTGTGTGTGTGTGTGTGTGTGTGTGTGTGTGTGTGTGTGTGACAGACAGACAGACAGACAGACAGACAGACACAGAGAGAGAGTTAGTTAAAGGTTTTTTTATGATGTGGGATTGTATTAGGGCAATCAAAATGGTTTCTGACTTCTTTTCATTGTAGTAATAATGAAAGTAAAAATGAAGATAATGGTAACAAAAATGATAATGAAAATAAATGATTATGATCTGCCAGATTGCTGATTAATTAATCTGTCATCATTTAGTTCATGAGCATATCTACTTTTCCCCTTAGCTCTCAGAGTCCTTAAGATGCTGCATTGAAGAGGTAGTGACCCAGTTCCTTCATTGATGCTGGTTTTGTGCTAAAGCCTGGGGGCTGTCAGTGGTGTCACTGTGCATTCTCTGCAGGAAAGAGGTGTACACCTAGCATCAGGTGAACTCTTTCCCTGTGCATTCTCTGAACTCTTTCCCTGTGCGTTCTGTGAACTCTTTCCCTGTGCATTCTCTGCAGGAAAGAGGTGTACATTATACAAGCATCACTCAACTCTTTCCCTGTGCATTCTCTGCAGGAAAGAGGTGTACACTACACCCAGCATCACTCAACTTTCCCTGTGCATTCTCTTCAGGAAAGAGGTGTACACTACACCCAGCATCACTCAACTCTTTCCCTGTGCATTCTCTTCAGGAAAGAGGTGTACACTACACCATCATCAGCTCAACTCTTTCCCTGTGCATTCTCTGCAGGAAAGAGGTGTACCCTACACCCAGCATCACTCAACTCTTTCCCTGTGCATTCTCTGCAGGAAAGATGTGTACACTACACCCAGCATCACTCAACTCTTTCCCTGTGCATTCTCTGCTGGAAAGAGGTGTACACTACACCCAGCATCATCAACTCTTTCCCTGTGCATTCTCTGCAGGAAAGAGGTGTACACTACACCCAGCATCACTCAACTCTTTCCCTGTGCATTCTCTTCAGGAAAGAGGTGTACACTACACCATCATCAGCTCAAATCTTACCCTGTGCAGAGCACTGCACCTGTTTTCCCTCATTATAATTATCTGGCTTTCTGCTGCAAGGATCTTATTTAATTATTGTTTTCTGATGTGATATTAGGGATCATATAATTTCTGGTTTCTGTGCTTGATAAAGGATCGTTAATAAATATTGAGATTCTGCTGTAGACATAAAATGATATAATAATTATCTGCTTTCTGCTGCTGACATAATTTCTGTATCATTATAATTATACTGGCTTGTTCTGATGCTGATTAAATTTGAGTTCTTAATTATCTGGCTTTCTGTGCTGCCGACGTAGGGATCATCTATGTTATCTGGCTTTCTGTTTGCAGACAAAGTTAATCATAGTGATCTTTGTGATTATCTGCTTTTCCTGTGCCTGAATTTTATGGATTTCTAATTTTCTGGCTTCTGCAGGAATAACACAAGATCATTATAATTATCTGGCTTTCTGCTGCTGACATAATATGGAGGTTCAATTTCTGGCTTTCTGCTGCTGACAAATTATCTCTGATGATTCTTAATTATCTGGCTTTCTGCTTGCTGACATAATTTCATGGCATGGTTCCTATAATTATCAGGTTTTTCTGTGCTGATAATGTTATATTATGGATGCTGCTGACATAATTTATGGATTCTTATGATTATCAGGCTTTCTGCTGCTGACATATTATGGATGTTTAATTATCATGGTTTTCTGCTGCCGACATAATTTCATGGATGTTAAATTATCAGGCTTTTCTGCTGACATAATTTATGGATGCTGCTGACATAATTTTATGGAGTTATTATCAGGCTTTCTGCTGCTGACATAATTTATGGATGGTTATGATTATCAGGCTTTCTGCTGCTGACATGATAATCAGAGTGGTTATATTATCAGACTTTCTGTGCTGACATAAAAAATTATGGAATGGTTATTAAATTATCAGGCTTTCTGCTGCTGACATGATTAAGATCGTATATGTTTTTGAGCTTTCCTGCTGCTGACATAATTTAGTGGATGTTATAATTATTAGGCTTTGCTGCTGACATGATTTCATGATGGTTCTTAATTATCTGATTCTGCTGCTGACATAATTTCATGGATGGTTATAATTATCGGCTTTCTGCTGCTAACATAATTTCATGGATGTTTAATTATCAGAATTTCTGCTGCTGACATAATTTCATGGATGTGTTCTAATTTATATCAGAATTCTGCTGCTGACATAATTTCATGGATGGTTATAATTATCAGGCTTTCTGCTGTTTGACATAATTACATAAGAGTGGATATAATTATCAGACTTTCTGCTGCTCTCATGATTATAAATTGTTATAAGTATCAGGCTTCTGCTGCTGACATAATTATAAAAGTGGTTGTAATTACCAAGTGTAGACATGTCTGTCTACAGACTGTAGGGATGTTGTCTATTGGGGTCATGTTTCTGCACATGTCTGTCTACAGACTGTAGGGATGTTGTTTATTGGGGTCATGTTTCTGCACATGTCTGTCTACAGACTGTAGGATGTTGTTTCATCATGGGTTTTGTTTCTGCACATGTCTGTCTACAGACTGTAGGATGTTGTCTATTGGGGTTTTTCTGCACATGTCTGTCTACAGACTGTAGGGATGTTGTCTTGGGCCATGTTTTGCACATGTCTGTCTACAGACTGTAGAGATGTTGTCTATTGGGTTTTGTTTCTGCACAAGTCTGTCTACAGACTGTAGGGATGTTGTTCATGGGCTTTTGTTTCTGCACATGTCTGTCTACAGACTGTAGGGATGTTGTTCTCATCAGGGCTTTTG
>CM060322.1:66808124-66828124 GCA_030674155.1 Stramonita haemastoma
TAATGTGTCATCATTATTCCTATCTGACCATGCAGTGAGATAATGTGTCATCATTCCTATCTGACCATGCAGTGAGATAATGTGTCATCATTCCTATCTGACCATGCAGTGATAATGTGTCATCATTCCTATCTGACCACACAGAGATCCACAGCAACAGCAGTTTTTTTTTTTTAAATTTTATTTTTATTCTTTTTATTTCGAGGAGTAACAAAAAATATTGAATGGAATTTAAATAGTGCCATATCTTGCAAAAACAAATCAAAGCGCTTGCATTCAACCAATTCTTGCGCATGCAGCCAACAACATTTTAGATTTTTTAACAAAATCAGTGCACGCACACACACACACACCACACACACACACACACACACACACACACACACACACACACACACACACACACACACACACGCACATAGAGGTTAAACACTAATGGAATAAGCACTCTTGTGCTTTTTTAACGTCCAGTCCCCATGTGTATGCAGTTTTGTAAATGTCATCTGTTCCCACCGGCACACGATGGCCTACTCTTACAAAAAGCGGAACAGGATTTAACGTGTGTGCAAGATGTTCTGTGTGCATTCATACACGGGGCATCAGTTTACAGTCTCATCCGAAAGACTTTTGGGGAGAGTGGAGTCAGCACTGATGTTAACTCCAGGAGAAAAATCTCCTCAATGGGAATCGAACCTGGGTCGTCAAATTGCGAGTGCAATATTCTGACCACTAGGCTTTTCCCGTCCCCAGTTCAGTGAGTGAAGTCACCAGGCAGGACCTGCACCACTTTTCTCTGTAGTAGTCAGCAATAATGAAGGGAGGAGGGGGTGGAGGGGTAGGGATAATGATCTTTATGACTTCAATTATTGATGTGGCTTTGAGGGGAGGGGGGAGGTGAGTGTGACTTTTATTAATCATTGATGTAGCTGGAGGGTTGGGGGGGGGGGATTATGACTTAAATTTATCATTGATGTAGGTGGGGGGGGGGGGGATTGTGACTTAAATAATCATTGATGTAGCTGGATGGAAGGGGGGGGGGGTGATTATGACAAATTCATCATTGATGTAGGTGTGGGGGGGGGGGATTATGACTTAAATTAATCATTGATGTGTGTGTGTGTGGGGGGGGTGATTATGACTTAAATTAATCATTGATGTAGGGGGGGGGGGGGATTATGACTGAAATTTTATCATTGATGTGGGGGGGGGGGGTGATTGTGACTTAAATTAATCATTGATGTTGGGGGGGGGGGGGGGTGATTATGACTTAAATTAATCATTGATGTAGCTGGGGAGGAGGGGGGGTCCTTATTTTTTGTTAATCATGTAAGAGAGGGGGGGGGGGGAGTAGATGGTAACTTTGTTGTAATATCTCTCTTGTTATTTTTGTTGTGTGTGGTGTTTTAACTTTCTTTCTGTTTTTTTTTTTAATAGTATTACTACTTTTGTTATTTATGTGACAGGGTTGGGGGCTTTGACTGTAATATGTGGTAGGTATGTGTGTGTGTGGGGGGGGGGGGGGGGTTGGGGGGGGATGGGGGGGGAGCTGATGTCTTAGTGACTGTTGTCTATTGTAATGTCTGTTTTCTCCCATGGTGATGCCAGGGGCCTCTCTGTATGAGTAGCATCCTCACCTGGAAATTTTATATTAGGAATTTCCTCTTTTCTAGCCCTTCTTTGTGTCTGCCCTTATCCGTTTCTCCATGTCACCTTCTTCTTGTCTATTTTCTGCCTTCTTGGTCCATTGTCCTGCCTTTCTTCCATAAAGTTTTATTTATTAATTTATTTTCCATAAAGATTTAAAATTAAAAGATAACATTTATCTCCCAGGTTCGATGCACTGGGCCTGACTTGTCAGGCGCTTAACACCAGTGCTACACATTATTTTTTTGCTGGTATGACAGACAGCAATAGCTGCTCTCTGAGGGTTCAATGAACAAGTAGAAGAAGAAGATGTATTTTTTTGTTATTGATGTGGTCTGTGGAGGTACTTAATGACTCACCACCTCCGAAACACTACTGTGTTAAATTAAAATAAATATGATGAGAACACAGGGAGGGCAGTGTGTAGTGTAGCCTGAGATAACAGTGACAGAAATAGCAGAAACACCTCATGAATCTGATTCACTCCTCCACCTCTCCTATACAAAGATACACAGCTACACACATCTGCAGCACCTGACTGAATTGATATTACACAGCTACACACATCTGCAGCACCTGACTAAATTGATGTCACACAGTTACACACATCTATTGATCTGCAGCACCTGACTCAATTGATGTTACACACATCTGCAGCACCTGACTAAATTGATGTTACACAGTGACACACATCTGCAGCACCTGATTAAATTTAATGATCTGATTCAGTCTATGCACATATACTAAAAAGTAGTTTTAACGTTAGATCTTGGATGACTTTTTAAAAAGTTTAGAACTGAATGATGATAAAACAGAGCTAGGCTTTATGACCTCCATCAAAGATGTCTGCATCTACTCAGCTCTATGTCTGATTCACAGTTTGTCGGGGCTGCCAGGGTCCATTTTTTTTCTGAATCAGCTGAAAATCTTGGGAGTTGTACTTTATTCTGGCTTGACTAGACTATGAAAGTTTATGTTATCAGTCTGACATGTACCACCAGCTTTGAACTTGGCTGTATGATATCAGTTCTGTTTGTCATTCTCCTCCACATCAAGCCACTCTGACTATGACTTCAGCATGTGTGCTGTGCTGTGCTGATTACTTCAACACACTTCTTGTCATCTGCCCACAAAATCTTCTTCATTTTTTTAAAGCCTAAAACCTGTTTTGTTGTTTTTTTTTAATAAAAAAATAATTATTTTTACCTGTAGAACAAGTTAATTCTCAGAATTATCTGTACCAAACATATTGCTCAACACCCTCATTCTTTGCACTGGCTTCCAATGGAGGCAAGAATCAAATACAAAGTCGCGTGCCTGTGCTATGGTGCAGTTTGTGTATCTGGGCCTACTATAGCAAACACATTGCTTATTCAGTAGAGCAGCATTTTGTCTAAAATTACTTTTTTAGTGGATAGACGTTGACTTAAATCGAAGACACACATGGAGCATTTGGAAATAAAAAGTTGACTTTGACTACATATTTTTATAACCGTATTCATATATAAATACTCACCAGCAAGGAACTTATACTCCTTGTCTGAAATTCTCAATTTACCAGTTGTAAAACTTGAAGTCAGTTTCTTCTTTTCTTTTCTCTGTTTGGAACTCGCTTCTTCAGAAATCTGCTTTTCATTCACTTTTTTTCTAAATTCCACAAAGCTAGCCAACAACACAGCTTTCAACAACAACACGCACGCACGCACGCACACACGCACACACACACACACACACAAACACACACACACACACACACATAACACAAAAAGGGTTGACACTGCTTAGAACAACAACAACAAAACACACATACACACACACTCACACACACACTCACACTCACACTCACACAAACTCACACACGCACAAGAAAAAGGTTGATACTGGTTAGAACACAGGTTCCTCTTCTTTTTTGTCCCTCCTCCCTCCTTTTCTGTCATCTTCCTCCCCCCCCCCCCCCACTTTCCTCCCTGTAACCTGTCTGGATCTCACCCTGGCCTTTCTATAGGTGTTCATGCTGTGTTCTCTATGTGTAGATAGCCTTGTGTCATGTACATATGTGTGTGTGTGGTAACTGGGTTATTGAGTGTGTATTATTTATTTATTTATTCTTAGCTCCATGTGTGGTGGATAGCCTTTTGTTTGTGTATATAATATATTATATATATATTATATATATATATAAAATATATGTGTTGTGTGTGTGTGTGTGTGTGTGTGTGTGTGTGTGTGTGTGTGTGTGTGTGTGTGTGGCAACTGGGTTTATTGAGTGTGTATTATTTATTTATTTTTAGCTCCATGTGTGGATAGCCTTGTGTCATGTATATATGTGTGTGTGTGTGTGGCAACTGAATTATTGAGTGTGTATTATTATTATTATTTTTTTTTTTTGTATATCAAAGATAATGGAATAAGCACTCGTGTGCTTTTTTACATCCAGTCCTCATGTTGTGCAGTTTTGTAAATGTCATCTGCTCCCACTGGCACACAATGACCTACTCTTATGAAAAGAGGTACAGGAATTAAGTGTGCGCAAGATGTTCTGCATGCGTTTGGACACAAGGCCTCGGTTTTATAGTCTTATCTGAAGAATTTGAGAGAGTGGGAGTCAGCACTGATGTGAACTCCGGGGAAAAAATCCTCGAAATGGAAACGGAACCCAGGTCCACGAATTGCAAGTGCAATGTTCTGACCACTAGGCTATAGATCCCATTCCCCTGTGTGTGTGGTGTGTGTGTACGCATGTGTGTGAGCTTGTGCGCATGTGTGTGTTAGTTAAGTATGTGTGTGAGTGTGTGTGTGTGTGTGTTTTGAGTGTGAGTGTGTGTATGCATGTGTGTGTTCTTGTGTGCGTGTCGTGTGTGTGTGTGTGCATGTGCGTGCGTGGTGCGTGGTGTTGTGTGTGTGTGTGTGTGTGTGTGTGTGTGTGTTGTGTTGTGTGTGTGTGTTTGCATGCACTGGTATTCAGTATTCTGGCTCAGTATTCAGGGATGCTCTTCTTCGGTGATCTCCAGTGCCCCTCTCTCTCTTTTTCTTTTTTTTCAAGTCATCAGTAAACAGTTTGAATGTCTGGTTTTTCTCCTGTAGATTGTTTCTATCCACTGTCTAGTAGTCAGGTGTCTGGTCTTTCTCCTGTAGACTGTCTATCTTTGTACTCTGTATTTTTTTATATTTTGTATTTTGTACCACTTTAAGTCACAGAAGATTTCTCTGCGTGAAATTCGGCTGCTCTCCCCGGGGAGAGCATGTCGCCACAAGTGCAGTGCCTACTCTTTTTTTTTTTCTTTTTCCTGCATGCTGCTGTATTTGTTTCCCTATCAGAGTGGCTTTTTTCTACAGAATTTTCCAGGGTCACCCCCCTTGTTGCCGTGGTTCTTCTTTTACGTGCGTTAAGTAGTGATGTGTAACACACGGACCTGGGTTTATTGTCTCATCCGAAAGACTAGCGCCCAGACCACCACTCAGGGTCTAATGGATGGGGAAAAAAGTTTTGGGCCCTAAAACGGGGTACGAACCACCGCACACTCCGACCCGGACTTTTTGCTTTCCTTTGGGAAGGCGCGTTACCACCTAGACCACTGATCCACTGTCTGGTGGTCAGGTGTGTGGTCTTTCTCCTGTAAACTATCTATCCACTGTCTAGTGGTCAGGTGTGTGGTCTTTCTCCTGTAGACTGTCAAGCCACATTTTGGGGGATGCTGTACCATGCTGATTTGTCAGGGAAGATATGTTGATGTTGTCATGTATACAGCTGTCAGGAAAGATGTTCAAATTCATATAATATCTTTTCACAAGTTGTGATATTGGGGGGGGGGGGGGGGGGGTGCAGGGAAGGGGGTGTAGTTGGCAATGTATGGGATAAAGATTTTAGGGGGTCAGTACTTGCTAAGTGATTTTTAAAAAAATAAGAAAAAACAACCTTTTGTATTTTTTACCCACGATGTGAAGAGAGTGGACAGGCCTTGAGTGGAACAATTTGCTGGGAAAGCAGAGGACTGCCAGGAGTGGAGGAAGCTGGTTGCAAACCTGTTGAACTACAATAAACAAAACTGAAAATGCAGTTCTAACAATCTAACAAAACCATTAATATTTCCAATGAAAACAGTAAATAAATATGTTACCGAATTTCACATAAGAAAAAAAACAGAATACTAATCATAATGTATGTAACCCCCCCCCCCCCCCCCCCATAGGAAAGAAAAACAACACAAAACAAAACAACAACAAAATCCACCCTAAACAAGAACGGGAACACCCAACAACAACTGCGAAAAATCAGCAACCTCTCCTAGCCCTCGCCCCCCCCCCCAACAAAAAAAAAAAAAAAAAAAAAAAAACAAGGAAAATAAACAAAGGAATACAAATAACCGAAAACAGGAAAAAAATACTGCACACCCCCCCCCCCCCCCCCAAAAAAAAAAAAAAAAAACACAACAAAAAAAAACCCCCCCAAAAAAACACAACAACAAAAAAAAAAAAACAACTTACAAACAAGAAAAAATAATTGCCGGATTAGAGCACACACACACACACACACACACACACACACACACACACACACACCACACCACACACACACACACACACACGCACACACAACACAAAAGTGTCGTCACATGGTATTGTCACAAAGCATTTTCACACAGAATTGTCTTAACATTAGTGTCACACACAGTATGTGCTTCACAACATGGTCTTCTGGTTGTCAGCTATTAAGGGTTTTTCTTCTTTTTCTTATAGATGATTATTTTATTTTTTTAGATGAAAACAAGGGAGAGTGTCCACATATAATCAGCATGGTACACTGTAGTTATAAATTCTCATGAATGTTTGGTTTGTCACTCAGGTAGTGGAAACATGAAGAAGATAACAGAACAAGGGGTGAAAAAGAAAAAGAAAATTGAATGAATGATTGAAGAATGGATGAAAATGAATGGATGAATGATTATTTGATTTATTTTTTTATCGAGGATATGGGAATAAAGCATTCAATTTGGCCTTTTTTACATCCATCCCATGTGCATTGCAGTTTTGTGAATGTCATGTGTTCCCAACCGGCCATCGATGGCCTACTCTTACAAAAAGTGGAACAGGATTTTAACATGTGTTTGCAAATGTCTCTGCGTGCGATTTCCCACACCGAGGGCCTCGGTTTATAGTCTCATTCGAAGGACTTTTGGGGAGAGTGGAGTGAGCACTGATGTTAACTCCAGTGGAAACATGAGGAAGATAACAGAACAAGGGGTGAAAAAGAAAAGGAAAATTTGAATTATGAAGTATGGATGAAAAATGAATGGATTTTTATTTTATTTTATTTTATACCACTTTATGTCACAGCAGATTTCTTCTGCGTGAAATTCGGGCTGTTCTCTCTGGGGAGAGTGCGTCGCCACAAGTGCAGCCCTACCCATTATTTTTTTTCTCTCAGGGATGGTGTCTAAACACGACACCTGTGTGCAATGCTGGTTTTAAAATTTTTAATAAAAAAAAATTGTCATCGGCTCCTACCAGCACACGATGGCCTGCTCTTCCGAAAGGCGGAACAGGGTTTTAACGTGTGCACAAGATGTTTTGCGTGCGTTCGCACATGGGGCCTTGGTTTTAGTCTCATCCCAAGGACTGAATGACTCCAAATGGGGGTATAAATGGACAGATGACTAAAAGAAAGTGTATCTTTTGCAAGATGATGATGGTGAGAGGATTTGAAATGTTATTGACTTGATAGTGGGGGGGGAAATAGGGGTGGGGTGGGGGGATGGATGAGGGGTGAAGTGGGTGAGGAGGAGTAAAGTGGGGGAGGGGAAAAAGGGGGAGGGGAGGGTGAGAAGGTTAAGGGGGGGATGACTATGGGGAGGTGACAAGGGGGAGGGGGGGGGGGGGGAAAGAGGAAGATGAAGAGGGGACAAATGGGGTGGGGTGGGAGAAAGACGGGGAGGGGGGGGGGGGAAAACGGGGATGGGGTGGGAAAGAGGGGAGGGAATGGGGGGGAGGGAAACGGGAGGGGGGGTGGGAAGGGGGGGGGGGGTGGGAGGGGTTGGGAGGGGTGGGGGTTGGGGAGGGTGGGGGGCTGGGGAGGTGGGGTTGGGGGGGAGGGGGGTTGGGGAGGGGTTTGGGTTGGTGGGGAGGGAGGGGTGGGGGGTAGTTACGGCATTTCTGTGTTATAAATCCATTTTGATTTCTGTAAATTCCACATGGTCACACACACACACAACACATACACATACACACACACACACACCACACACACACACACACACACACAGACACAACCACACACACACACACACACACACACACATGCATGCAGTATGCATACACACACACACATGCATGCATGCACGCATACACACACATGCATGCATAAAACACAATGCAACACGCACACATGCACACACACACACACACACACACACACACACACACACACACACACACACACATATACTCACACACAACATGCATACACACACATGCTTTTTAAATATTTTTTGGGGGTACCATTTCTGTCACAGCAGATTTTTTTCTGCATGAAATTCGGGCTGCTCTTCCCGGGTAGAGCGCATCGCCACAAGTGCAGCGCCTACCCATTTTTTTTTCTTTTTCCTGCATGCAACTGTATTTGTTTCCCTATCAGAGTGGCTTTTTTCTACAAAATTTTGCCAGGGTCAACCCCCTTGTTGCCGTGGGTTCTTTTACGTGCGCTAAATAATGATGTGTAACACACGGGACCCTCAGTTTATCATCTCATCCAAAAGAAAACACACAACAAACACACATGCACACACACATGCATGCACACAAACACAAACATGATGACAAAAAGCAAATCAATGTTTATTCAATGTGCCATCTGGAAATAAAAATTTGACTTTGAAAAACACACACGCACACACAGCACACACACACACACCATAAAAAAACAACAGTACACCATGTGGATATACTAGAAATGAACAATGGATAAAGAACACAACAATGCCTTAACTACCCTTTACCTCAGGGGGGGGGGGGGGTAAGGGTTGGGGTAAGGGTTGGGGGGGGGGGAGGTTGGGCGGGGGGGGAAGGTGGGGTGGGGTTGGGGCGGGAGGGGGGGGTAGTTAGTCCATTATTAATTTATTGCATTTCCACATGTTCTTTCTGTCTGTCACTCTGTCTTCACTCTGTGTCTATCTGTGTCTGTTCTGTCTGTCTCTGTCTCTCTCTCTCTCTCTCTCTCCTCTCTCCCGTCTCTGTGACACATACACACAATCACACACACACACACACACCACACACACACACCAAACACACACTCCTCTCTCTCTCTCTCTCTCTGTCTCTGTCTCTGTCTTCTCTGTCTCTCTCTCTCAGTCTCTCTCTCTGTCTCTCTCTCTCTGTGTCTCTCTGTCTCCCTCTCTGTCTCTCTCTCTCTCTGTCTCACACACACCACACACTACTACTACACTACCTACGCTACTTCACTACCTCTACTCTCACTACACTACATCTACACTACACTTACACTACACTACCTACCTACTCACTACACTACACACTACACTACCTACTACCTACCTACCACTACCCTACCCTACCCTACCTACCCTACCTACCCTACCCTACCTACCTACCCTACCCTACCCTACCCTACCCTACACTGAGAACAAAAAATACCTATGTAGTACTCCATGTGGACTTCACAAAAATAATAATGGATGAATAACACAAGAATATACCCTCAACCTTTTTTTTTTTTTTTTACATCCAGTCCCCATGTGTATGCAGATTTGTCAATTTTGTCATGGTCTCACTGGCACACAATGGCCTACTCTTCCTTAAAGCGGAATGTGTTTTAACATGTGCACAAGATGTTCTGTGTGCGTTCGCATACTGGACTTTGGTTTATAGTCTCATCCTGGGGATGTGTTCTGTCTGTCTGTCTGTTCGTCTGTGTCTGTCTGTCTGTCTGTCTGTCTGTCTGTCTGTGTCTGTCTGTCTGTCTAATAATTTATATATATATATATATATATATATATATATATATATATATATATATATATATATTATATACATATATATGTGTGTGTGTGTGTGTGTGTGTGTGTGTGTGTGTGTGTGTGTGTGTGTGTGTGTGTGTGAGTGAGTGAGTGAGAGTGAGTGGGTTTTTTTTATTTATGTATAAATTCTATTTATTTATTTATTCTTTTATATTGAGGATAATGGAATAAGCACTTGTGCTTTTTTACATCCAGTCCCCATGTGTATGCAATTTTGTAAATCTTGTCACTTGTTCCCACCGGCACACAATGGCCTACTCTCACAAAAAAGCAGAACAGGATTTAATGTGTGCGCAAGATTTCTGTTTCTAGTCTCATCCGATTGACTTTGACATTCAGTTCGATTTTTTCATCAAACTGGGAAGAAAGGGCGAGGCTGGGTACGAACCCAGAAACTCAGGGTTTACATATTGGCAGGTGAATGTCTTAACCATCCTGCCACCGTCCTTAGTTTCAGTGACAGACAGCAGGGATCCATTTCTCTGTGGCCTGAAGTGTGGCTGCTCATCCTAGGGCCAAGGCTGGTCAGTCACTACAACAGCCCCCCCCCACCTGTTTTTTGTGTGTGGTTTTTTAATTGTCCTGTGTGGGCAAGTGGAGTTTTTCTGAGGTAAGTGCCATTTTCTACAGACTTTTTTCTGGGACAACTCTGTGTTGTTGCTGTGGGTTCTTTTAAGTGCACTGAATGCAGGGAAAGGGGGGGGGGGAAGGAAGGGTTGTGATGTGGAGGTGAAGATGCACACAGACACACACACACACGAACGACTCGCAGAAGTACACATACACAAACGCATGACTTGCACAAGTCTGTGCACACACACACACACACACAACACACACACACACACACACACACACACACACACACACACACACACACACACACACACACACACACACACACACGCATGGAGGGTGGGGGGTGAGGAGAGAATGGGGAAGGGGGAGGGGAGTAGTGAAGGCATTGCTATGTGTTGTTAATCCATTGTCTGTTTTTGTCACTCAGGTCTGTGTGGTGACCAAAGCAGCTGAAGATGCTGAAGTGGAACATCAAGCTGACACATCCAACTCAGATCAGTTTTGTGTATATGTACACACGTGTGTGTGTGTGTGTGTGTGAATCATGTGTGTGTGTGTGAATCGTGTGTGGTGTTTGTGTGAGAGTGTGTGTATGAATCGTGTGTGTGTGTGTGAATCGAGTGTGTGTGTGTGTGAATCGAGTGTGTGTGTGTGTGTGAATCGAGTGTGTGTGTGTGAATCGAGTGTGTGTGTGTGTGTGTGAATCGAGTGTGTGTGTGTGTGTGTGAATCGAGTGTGTGTGTTATGAATGTGTAGGGGAAATAGAATGCATTGTTATCAACATTTTGCTCATGCATGTTCAGTGTGTGTGTTTCAGGGCTGGTGTACCGAAGACAGCTGAAGACAAACTGCACATGGGTTTGTGTGTCTGTGTGTGTGTGTGAGTGTGTGTGTGTGTGTGTGTCTGTCTGTGTGTGTGTGTGTGTGTTGTGTGTGTGTGTGTGTGTGTGTGTGTGTGAATGTGAGAGTGAGTGAGTGAGTGCATGAGCGTGTGTGTATTCCTGTTGTTGTTGTGCATGTGTGTGTATTGTGTGTGTGTGTCTGTGCGAGTGTGCGGTGTCAAGTCGTGTCGTGTCATGTATCTGTGTTATGAATGTGTAGGGAAGATGGAATGCATTGTTATCAGCATTTTGCTCATGCATGTTCAGTGTGTGTGTTTCAGGGCTGGTGTACCGAAGACAGCTGAAGACAAACTGCACATGGGTTTGTGTGTCGTGTCTGTGTGTGTGTGTGTGTGTGTGTGTGTGTGTGTCTGTGTGTGGTGTGTGTGTGTGTGTGTGTGTGTGGTTCATGTGAATCGGGTGTGTGTAATGAAGTTTAAATTTTTTTTTTTATCATTCTTGGGCTAAAACTTGGAGGTTGACCACTAGTCAGATGTTGTGGATGTGACTGTTTTTGCCCATCATGAAGGTGGCTACATTCTGAGAGAGACAGAGGTGTGTGTGTGTGTGTGTGTGTGTGTGTGTGTGTGTGTGTGTGTGTGTGTGTGTGTGTGTTTCATTTATTTATTTATTTATTTATCTATTTATTCTTTTTTATCGAGGATAATGGAATAAGCAATCATATGCTTTTTTTATATCCAGTCCCCATGTGTATGCAGTTTTGTAAATGTTATCTGTTCCCACCGGCACAAGATGGCCTACTCTTACGAATGGCGGAACAGGATTTAACATGTGTGCAAGATGTTCTGATTGCGTTCGCACACAGGCTTCAGTTTACAGTCTCATCCGAAAGACTTGTGGTTTTGTGGGTGGGGGTGGGGGGCGGGAGGGGGGGGGGGGCTGGAGGGGGGGGGGGGGGGGGGGGGGGAGTGTGTTGTGTTGTGTGTGTATGTTGTTATGAATGTGTAGGAGAAATGGAATCCCATCTCCATCAACATTTTGTTCACACATGTTCAGTGTGTATGTTACAGGGCTCATGTACTGAAGACAGCTGAAGACAAACTGCATGTGAGTGTGAGTGTGTGTGTGTGTGTGTGTGTGTGTGTGTGTGTGTGTGTGTGTGTGAGTGTGAGTGAGTGCATTGCATGTGTGTGTTCCTGTTGTGTGTGTGTGTGTTCTTGTTGTGTGTTGTGCATGTGTGTGTGATTTGTTTTGTGTGTGTGTTTGCATGAATCCTCTGTGTGTGTCTGTATCTCTGTGTGTGTCTGTATCTCTGTGTGTGTGTCTATGTGAGTGTGCCGTGTCGTGTCGTGTCATGTATGTGTGTTGAATGTGTAAGGGAAGATGGAATGCATTGCTATCAACAATTTGCTGATGCATGTTCAGTGTGTTTGTTACAGGGCTGGTGTACCAAAGACAGATGAAGAGAATCTGCACGTGAGAGAGAGAGTGTGTGTGTGTGTTTGAGTGTGTGTGTGTGTGTTTGTGTGTGTGTGTGTGTGTGTGTGTGTGTGTGTGTGTGTGTGGTGTGTGTGTGTGTGTGTATCATGACATGTTTTCCTATTTACTTTTTTATGTAGGGTTTGTAACCCACATTAATTTCTCTTGTTTGTGAGATAATAAAAAAAATATTTGAATTTGAAGGCATTGAAGCTGTTTGCAGCAGGATAAGCTCAGCTTAAACCAAAAGGAAAAAAAAAAACACTCCAAAAACCCAAAACAAGACTTATGTTAATGAAAATAATATTGATGTATCTTATGCACAATTGTTAGATTTATGATAGTAATAATAATATTAACAACAAAGTAATTGTTATATAGTATTATTGTTGGAAATATATTAATAATAACAATGATACAAAAATGATATTAATAATAGTAATGATGATAACATCAACAACATGAATTGTTATTATGTGCAATTATTTGAAATATGATCATTATAAGGATAATATTTATAACATCAATGGATAATTGTTATGTTGCTGAACTTTAAAAATTATGATGATACTACAGGGTTCGCGATAACCGGTAATTGTAGGTATTTTACCGATTGTAAACAGGGAATACCGGAAATTTTCGAAGCAGCCGGTACTGCGTACCGATTCTGTTTGCCTGTGACCGATTAGATTTCCGTCTCAAAAAAAAAAAGTCTGAAGTGACGTTTTCTGACAGTCTGTCATGCGCCTGTACTGTGCTTACGCACCTACCCCTTCCTACCCCTTCCGACGAACATCTTTGGCGCCAGCCTCATTTAATTAGCCTAGCACGCAGAACAGCAAGCTTTACTGTTAAAGAATAGAGCTTCGCGCTCTTCTCGGCATGACAGTGACTTCCATTCACAATGAGTAAATGGGGCCTAGATTTATTTATTCTTTATTCTTTTAATCTTTTATATCGAGGATAATGGAAAAAGCACTCCTGTGCTTTTTACATTCAGTCCCCGTGTGTATGCAGTTTTGTAAATGTCATCTGTTCCCAGGGCACACGATGGCCTGCTCTTACAAAAAGCGAAAAGCGGAGGGTCTTTGACTATGAATTTGCGCGTTGCTTTGAGAGAGAAGAGTCGAAAACTAAATCTATAGTGAACAAAAGATCTAGATGAGCCCTAAGCATAGAAACAAGAAAAAAAAAGAATATAAGTCACACGAATGATGCCATGCAAAACAACAGACAGTGACACAGGCGCTAGAAAAAAAATCCTATTTCCTGTGTGGCTTCGTGCACAAGAAACGAGTGACAGCAGCACGGCAGTCTAAAGTCCGAGAGATTCGCGTTCAATTTAGATTCAGTTTTGCTGCCGAACAATCCCCCCCTCCCCCACCCCCTCACTGAATAGTTTCGTTTTGTTCACAGTAGGTACCGGATTTTATTTTCTGGGACCGATTTTGGGGGAGTTGGTCAAGATATCTCTGAAATGGCAACTCCCAGTACCGGTTTTTAAAAATCCTAGCGCGAACCCTGTACTAATGATGATAAGAATAATGATACCATTAACAAAAGCAATGAATATTTGTTCTGTTGTCAAGGTCAAGCAGCATCGAGCATGGTTGCCAATTGGATGGGTGACCGTTTGCACGCCTTGGCTTCAGTAAGGTTCACCCAGCTGTCAATGGGTACCTGCCCTCTTTAGGATCAGGGAAGGTAAAGGAGCAAGGGAGAGGAGATGGGCGCCACCTTCAACATGCTGGCCCCTAGAGAAGCTGAGGTCACTGATGCCTCGCTCCCTTATGACCACACACATTATGGGACACCTGTACCTTACCTTTACCTGTGCAATTTTTGGTAGAAAATTCAGCACATATGTGCACTCATTCATGCATGCATGCACTTACACACACACGCATGCATACCCCCACACACACACGTTTTTCTTTTGTATGCACTATACTTCTATTGGAGGAGGGAAATGGGTACAGGTATGTATGTGTATGTCTTCAACGATTTTAAAGGAAACTATGCATTAGTTTCCTGTGTGTGTGTGCATGCATGCGTGCGTGCATGCATGCATGTGTGTGGTTTCCTCCTTTGGTGTGTGTACTTTAAAAGATTATTTTTTGTTATTTGTACGACTGATTTTCTTTTATGTTTTAATTCTCATATATGCATATATATGATTTATTTTGTGTGTGTGTGTGTGAGGAGTAGGAGGCTGTTGTGTCATGGTGTGTGTGCATGTATGCGTGCGTGCGTGTGTGTGAGAGAGAGAGAGAGAGAGAGAGAGAGAGAGAGAGAGAGAGAGAGAGAGAGAGAGAGAGAGAGATGGTTGCTGCTTATATCATTTCTCAGACTTTATTTTGACATGTCCCTTTCTGTGTGTTCACAGGTGTAGGAAGACAGCTGAAGACAATATGGGATGATCAGTGAGGTATTTTGTCCGTGCATCTTGTTTGTGGTATGTTCTCTCTCTCTCTCTCCTCTCTTCCTCTCTCTCTCTCTCCCTCTCTCTCTCCTCCTCTCTCTCTCTCTCTCCTCTCTCTCTCTCTCTCACTCGATCGCTCTACCTCTCTCTCTCTCTCTCTCCCTGGGGACGGATAGCCTAGTGGTCAGAACATTGCGCTGGCAATTTGAAGACCCGGGTTTGAATCTGGTCGAGGAGATTTTTCTCCTGGAGTTAACATCAGTGCTGACTCCACTCTCCCCACAAGTCCTTCGGATGAGACTTTAAACCGAGGCCCCGTGTGCGAACGCACGCAGAACATCTTGTGCACACGTTAAATCCTGTTCCGCTTTTCGTAAGAGTAGGCCATCGTGTGCCGGTGGGAACAGATGACATTTACAAAACTGCATACACACGGGGACTGGATGTAAAAAAGCACAAGAGTGCTTATCCCATTATCTTCGATATAAAAGAATAAATCAATCAATCTCTCTCTCTCTTCTCTCTCTCTCTCTCTCTCTCTCTCCTCTCTCTCTCTCTCTCTCTCTCTCTCCTCCTTTTCTTCCTGGCTTCTGTCAAAATAAGGACAGTGTTGTTCTCTTCATCACATGCATGCTATATTTTACAGAATTGTATTGGATGGGGGGGGGTGAGGGGGGAGTTTGGCGGTGGTGGTTTTTTTTTTTGTTGTTTTTTTTTTTGGGGGGGGTAAAAGTCATAACTTACTGGATTTGGGGGAGTTTGGTGGTTTTATTAATTAATATATTAGGTCTTATGTTTAGATTTTATGGTGCACTTTCATTTAACAATTTTTGGGGAATTTTTTGGTGTTCTGTGTATTTATTTTTCTTTGGTTTTCATTCATAGTATTGTGGTAAACAAAGAAAAGGTTTGTTTAAATATTTTGATACTTATCTTTTTTGTTGTTGTTGGGCTTGTTTGATATAGTTTGATATTGATAACGTGTTTTGCCTAAAGTGAATATTCTTTGATAGATATTGACTCGATATGTTTCTTTGCCTTCTTTCTTTGTCTTCCCCCCTCACATAAAGGTTACATCTTTTTTTACTTTTAAATTGATGTTCTTGAACTCGATTTGAAAAAATGTTTTATTAGGCATTTCATCAGTAATGTTCCTCATTAGTGTACTATACTTTTGTAAATATATTGAGTTTGATTTATAGCTTGTTTGTATTACATTTAATTGTTGTTTTGTTGTTGATTTGATGAGGTTTAGAATGATGTAACCTGACAATGCCCCCCCCCCTTTCTCTGTCTGTCGGTCTCTCTCTCTCTGTCTCTCTCTGTCTGTCTGTCTGTCTCTCTCTGTCTGTCTGTCTGTCTGTCTCTGTCTGTCTGTCTCTCTCCCTACCCCTCTCTCTAATTTTCTTGTCTTATGTATACTCAGTAAGTTGGAATGTATGAGATGGTGTTTTACCTAAAATTTACTCTTTTGACAGACATTTACTTGATATGTTTCTTTGATTTTTTTTTTTTTAACCTAGAGAAGGCTTTCCTGTGGGTATTTTGTCAGACTTCATTGATTGGCAAATTTTGATGATGATATAATGTGTAAATATATTATATATATATATATATATATATATATATATATATATATATATATAATATATATATAATATATATACACATATATATATATATGTATGTTCTCATACTCCCCTCTCTCTCTCTCTCCTCTCTCTCTCTCTCTTCCTTTCTCTCTGTCTCTCTGTCTCTCTCTCTCATCTCTCATCTCTTCCTTTCTGTTTTCCATTTTCCTCATATTAGTTATCCTGAACTTATCATTAGGTAGAAATGTTTTGGTTCTTATGTTGAATTCAAATTGTATTCTTGTCGTCTCATTAAGGCCGGGCTGTGTTAGGTTGGGTTTTTTTGTTGTTGTTTTGGGTCCCCCCCCCCCCCCCCCCTCTTTGCTTGTTTTTTTCCCCCTCACATATATGTTACACCTTTGTGCACTTTTTAAATTCTTGTTCTTGAACACGACTTGTTTGGGCATTTTATCTCAATGTGTCAATTTTTTAAAATTTTTGTTTGCTGTTACTTTTTTTTCCCCTTTTCTTCATAATATTTTAAAGTAAGAAAGATTTGTGAAAATGTTTATATATATATTTGTTTGTTTGGGGTTTGGTTGCTTTCTTCTCGGCTGTCTTTCATAGTATTGTGGTAAAGAAAGAAAAGGTTTGTGCAAATATTTTGATACTTATCTTTTTTT
Organism: Stramonita haemastoma; assembly: GCA_030674155.1. Classification (NCBI taxonomy): domain Eukaryota; kingdom Metazoa; phylum Mollusca; class Gastropoda; order Neogastropoda; family Muricidae; genus Stramonita; species Stramonita haemastoma. The sequence goes on from CM060322.1 coordinate 66,825,378, forward strand.
GTTGTTGGGCTTGTTTGATATAGTTTGATATTGAAAACGTGTTTTGCCTAAAATGAATATCTTTTGATAGATATTGACTCGATATGTTTCTTTGCCTTCTTTCTTTGTCTTTTCCCCCTCACATATAGGTTACGTCTTTTTTTACTTTTAAATTCATGTTCTTGCTGGTTTGTATAACATTCAATTGTTGTTTTGTTGTTGATTTGATGAGGTTTATAATGATGTAACCTGACAATGCCCCCCCCCCCTTCTCTGTCTGTCTGTCTCTCTCTCTCTCTCGTGTCTATCTCTGTCTCTCTCTTGTCTGTCTGTCTGTCTGTCTCTGTCTGTCTGTCTGTCTGTCTGTCTGTCTATCTGTCTGTCTCTCTCCCTATCCCTCTCTCTAATGTTTTGGTCTTATGTATACTCTGTAAGTTGGAATGTATGAGATGGTGTTTTACCTAAAATTAACTCTTTGACAGACATTTACTTGATATGTTTCTTTGATAATTTTTAAAATATTAAATTGATAGGTTTTCCTTGTATTTTAAATTTGTTATGATGATAAACGCGTAAGAAGCTTTCTCTCTCTCTCTTCTCCTGTCTCTTCTCTCTCTCCTCTCTCTCTTCTCTCTCTCTCTCTCTCTCTCTCTCTCTCTCTCTTCTCTCTCCCCCTCTCCTCCCTCCTTCTCTCTCTCTCCTCTCTCCTCTCCCTCTCCCCCCCTCCTCCCCCCTCTTCTCCCCCCCCCCCCCTCCCCCCTTTCTATTTTTGACTTTCACATATTATACTATCCTAAACTTATCATTAGGTAGAAATGTTTTGGTTCTTATATTGAATTGAAATTGCATTCTTGTCATCTGCATAAGGACGGGCTGTGTTTGTTTGGTTGGTTTTTTTTGTTTTGTTTTGTTTTTTTGTTTTTTCCCCTCACATATATTTGCACCTTTTGGGACTTAAAAAATTCTTGTTCTTGAACACGACTTTTTATGCATTATATCTGAATGTGTTGATTTTAAAATGTTTGTTTGCTGTTGGTTTTTTTTTCTTTTTCTTCATAATACTGTTTTAAAGTAAGAAAGAATTGTGAAAATGTGTGTGTACCTAGATATATAGATATATGTTTGTTTTTGGTTGGGTTGCTTTCTTCTCTGCTGTCTTCTCTCTAATTTAATTTATTAAATTTACCTGATAATAATTAGTGTATCTGTTGTAACATTAATGTTCAGGTCAGTCGGGCTTATGTGTTTGTAGAATACATATCTATTTCTTTTGTTTGAATAATTATCAGTGTATCCAGTGGGGATTACAGCTGAAATATCCACCACCCTGCCAAAGTGTTTAACCTCTATACATATATATATATGTGTGTGTGTGTGTGTGTGTGTGTGTGTGTGTGTGTGTGTGTGTGTGTGTGTGTGTACATTGACGTTGTTAAAAATCTAAATTGTTATTGGCTGCATGTGTAAGAATTGGTTGAATGCAAGCGACTGATTTGTTTTTGCAAGATATAGCGCTATATAAATTCCATTTATTATTATTATTAATATTATTATTGTTATAGGTGTAATTTGTTCTTCTCTTCACTGAATATGTATACATTATCACAAGCTGTTTTGCCATAATGTTGCCTTGTATTACCATAATACACTGACCCATTGTTGTTTTCTTTGTTGTTTCTTTTTTCTAATATTTTCACAACTAATGAACTTTTAAACAGTTACATCCCGTTATCTTTTTTTTTAAATTTATGAAAAATTTTCATCTGTTCGACATAATGTTGAAGAAAATTCATAGTTAAGAGTAAAGTTGCATGACATTAATGAAAAGGTTGACTATATTTTTATTTCTGTGAAATTCTGTGTATGAACGTATTCTATTAAAGCAAATTATATATGTTACCTTACAGTTGATTTTGTTTGAAATCCTCCATGCCCCAAGAGGGGTCATAGGCGAATTAAATCTTGAATCTTGAATCTAAATCTAGAAATGTATGAGAATGGGAGGTTGAAAGCTTGGTTTTACCAGTACCTTGCTTAAAAATATTTCTGTATAACGTGGGAAAGTCTTTTGAAACTTTAGAGGTGTGATTCTGAAAACAGGATGTCATGTCCCTTCTGTGATTTGCAGGTAGGCTGGTGTACAGAGCCAGGTAAAGCCAGTGTGTGTATTGTATGGTTGAAGCCAGTGTGTGTATTGTATGGTTGAAGCCAGTGTGTGTATTGTATGGTTAAAGCCAGTGTGTGTATTGTATGGTTGAAGCCAGTGTGTGTATTGTATGGTTGAAGCCAGTGTGTGTATTGTATGGTTGAAGCCAGTGTGTGTATTGTATGGCTGAAGCCAGTGTGTGTGTTGTATGGGTAAAGCCAGTGTGTGTGTTGTATGGGTGAAGCCAGTGTGTGTATTGTATGGTTGAAGCCAGTGTGTGTATTGTATGGTTGAAGCCAGTGTGTGTATTGTATGGATGAAGCCAGTGTATGTATTGTATGGTTGAAGCCAGTGTATGTATTGTATGGTTGAAGCCAGTGTGTGTATTGTATGGTTGAAGCCAGTGTATGTATTGTATGGTTGAAGCCAGTGTATGTATTGTATGGTTGAAGCCAGTGTGTGTATTGTATGGTTGAAGCCAGTGTATGTATTGTATGGTTGAAGCCAGTGTATGTATTGTATGGTTGAAGCCAGTGTGTGTATTGTATGGTTGAAGCCAGTGTTGTATTGTATGGATGAAGCCAGTGTATGTATTGTATGGTTGAAGCCAGTGTGTGTATTG
>CM060322.1:66830624-66835624 GCA_030674155.1 Stramonita haemastoma
GGGATTATGCATTTGCTGAATGTATACCTGTCTCTTTTTTTGTAAATCATAGGTTGAACTTTTATTGTTGGTGATGAAGGGTTGTTTTTCTTCTGTTTTTGTGTTTTGGTTGGATTTTGGGGCGGTTGGTTTTTGTTTTTGTTGTTTTGTTGTTGTTTTGTTGCTATTCCCTAATCGGGGCAAGGGCCAGATGTAAAAAAAAGAATGTGAATAGTTACTCTGTTACCTTTGAAATATTTATCAATTATTAAAGTATAGCCATTATTCTCCCTCATAGTGAAGTATCAAATCATAATTTTGTATTCTTTTGCCTTAAAACGTGTTTTAAAATACCCAAGCCCTCATTCTGACCACCTAATAGGATGCTAAACTTATCAATTTCTCATTTTGTCATTTCCTGCAGTCTAGCATTTCAGCTTGCAATAACTTTTCATAGAATTGTCCAATTTTCAATCTGTTTTTTTGTATTGTATAGCCATTTTATTGCATTTGGATAACGTGTCAATAGCTAAAAATTGGCCTCTGGTGCAATGCGACTCATTATATGGCATACATTATTTCCAACTTGATTTATGTGTGCTCAATATCTGCGTTCAGTATTTTTGTGGACAGGCCTCGAGTACCGATCAGCTGGAGATGATTTTTGCAGCACTAAAAGTTAAGTGCTTCCTTTTCTGTGTTTAGTATGTGTGTGTGTGTGTGTGTGTGTGTGTGTGTGTGTGTGTGTGTGTGTGTGTGTGTGTGTGTGTGTGTGTGAGAGAGAGAGAGAGAGAGAGGATTTATTTTCTCTCACAGGTAGTTTTTTCTGCTCTTCTTTGATGATGATGAAGACATATTGTCACAAGCCAGTTTTGCCATAATGTTACCTCGTATTGCCATCATACATTGACCCATTGTTGTTTCTTTGTTGTTGTTTTAAATTTTTTTTTTTTTTTACAATTTTTAAGCAGTTACACCCAGTTGTTATGTTTGTGATTCTAACATGTGTTCAGCATGGTGTTCAGCTGCAGCTCAGTTTTGCACAAATGTTGAAAGAGGGATTGACATGACAAGGGGTGGACATCTTGAAGCATAGGATAAGCTACCTTTTATTCTTTTAAACTGTGTTCAATTTTTTAATAAAATATAGTATCAGTTTCACCGAGATAATATATCATATTGTACAATTTCTTATGACAATTTGGTTTATCATTATGCCATAAAATGCGTGGATGTGTTATTCTTTTAGATTGTGTTCAATATCCTGATAAAATGCAGTACTAGTTTTAATTAATGTTAATTTTGTCTTTACCTACAGTGTGTTATAACAATTTGGTTTATGTCATAAAATGTTAGCGTGTGTGTCATGTGTGTGTGTGCGTGCGTGAGCGGTGTGTGAGTGTGAATGCATTAGCATTCTGGTGCGTGTATGGGTGTTTGTGATTTTGCTTGAGTGAGTCAGTGACTAGCTGATGTATTGCTGATTTCTGGGTGCTTTTATTGGGATGGTTGCGTTCTGATATTGTGGGCCTTTTTTTTTATTTTTAAGTTTACCTTTTTAATGTATGGCTTTTACCCGCTTGAATTTCTCTGTCTGTGAGATAAGACAGTGTTGTTGAAGTGGAAGTTTTATATGAGTGATTTGAGTATTTATTGGTGGATAGGGGTGGGGGTATTAGGGTTGATGGATTGCATACATGATTACAGACTTGAATAATGTGTTGAAGTTGAAGTTTGTATATGAGTGATTTGAGTATTTGTTGGGGGAAGGGGGTGGGGATAATTATTAGGGTTGATGGATTGCATACATGATTACAGACTTGAATAATGTGTTGAAGTTGAAGTTTGTATATGAGTGATTTGAGTATTTATTGGTGGATAGGGGTGGGGGTATTAGGGTTGATGGATTGCATACATGATTACAGACTTGAATAATGTGTTGAAGTTGAAGTTTGTATATGAGTGATTTGAGTATTTGTTGGGGGAAGGGGGTGGGGATAATTATTAGGGTTGATGGATTGCATACATGATTACAGACTTGAATAATGTGTTGAAGTTGAAGTTTGTATATGAGTGATTTGAGTATTTATTGGGGAAGGGGGTGGGGATAATTATTAGGGTTGATGGATTGCATACATGATTACAGACTTGAATAATGTGTTGAAGTTGAAGTTTGTATATGAGTGATTTGAGTATTTATTGGGGGAAGGGGGTGGGGATAATTATTAGGGTTGATGGATTGCATACATGATTACAGACTTGAATAATGTGTTGAAGTTGAAGTTTGTATATGAGTGATTTGAGTATTTATTGGGGGAAGGGGGTGGGGATATTAGGGTTGATGGATTGCATACATGATTACAGACTTGAATAATGTGTTGAAGTTGAAGTTTGTATATGAGTGATTTGAGTATTTTATTGGGGGAAGGGGGTGGGGATATTAGGGTTGATGGATTGCATACATGATTACAGACTTGAATAATGTGTTGAAGTTGAAGTTTGTATATGAGTGATTTGAGTATTTATTGGGGGAAGGGGGTGGGGATATTAGGGTTGATGGATTGCATACATGATTACAGACTTGAATAATGTGTTGAAGTTGAAGTTTGTATATGAGTGATTTGAGTATTTATTGGGGGAAGGGGGTGGGGATAATTATTAGGGTTGATGGATTGCATACATGATTACAGACTTGAATAATGTGTTGAAGTTGAAGTTTGTATATGAGTGATTTGAGTATTTATTGGGGGAAGGGGGTGGGGATAATTATTAGGGTTGATGGATTGCATACATGATTACAGACTTGAATAATGTGTTGAAGTTGAAGTTTGTATATGAGTGATTTGAGTATTTATTGGGGGAAGGGGGTGGGGATATTAGGGTTGATGGATTGCATACATGATTACAGACTTGAATAATGTGTTGAAGTTGAAGTTTGTATATGAGTGATTTGAGTATTTATTGGGGGAAGGGGTGGGGATATTAGGGTTGATGGATTGCATACATGATTACAGACTTGAATAATGTGTTGAAGTTGAAGTTTGTATATGAGTGATTTGAGTATTTGTTGGGGGAAGGGGGTGGGGATAATTATTAGGGTTGATGGATTGCATACATGATTACAGACTTGAATAATGTGTTGAAGTTGAAGTTTGTATATGAGTGATTTGAGTATTTATTGGGGGAAGGGGGTGGGGATAATTATTAGGGTTGATGGATTGCATACATGATTACAGACTTGAGTAATGTGTTGAAGTTGAAGTTTGTATATGAGTGATTTGAGTATTTATTGGGGGAAGGGGGTGGGGATAATTATTAGGGTTGATGGATTGCATACATGATTACAGACTTGAATAATGTGTTGAAGTTGAAGTTTGTATATGAGTGATTTGAGTATTTATTGGGGGAAGGGGGTGGGGATATTAGGGTTGATGGATTGCATACATGATTACAGACTTGAGTAATGTGTTTTCAGTATCTGTGTTCACAGGGCTGGTGTACCCAACATCTGGAGATGCTGTCAGCAGCACTGTATAAGAGTTAAGTGCTTCTTTGTGTGTGGGTTTGTGTGTGTGTGTGTGTGCATGCGTGCGTGTGTTGGTGTGTGTGTGTGTGCGTGCATGTGTTCGTGTGTGTGTGTGCGCGTGTGTTGGGGGGGGGGGGGGGGTCATTACTTTTGATATGTTTATTTTTCTCCTCATTGATGATAGAGAATGGTCACAGCCTGCTGTTTTGTCAGTATTGCCTTGTTGATGGAATTATAATACATGGAATTTGCATGGCGCTATATCTTGTAAAAACAAATCAAATGTATTGGCATGATATATCCACCTACCCCATTGTTGTTGCTGTATTGGCATGGTACATCCATCCCTCCCCATTGTTCACTGTTGTTTATGTATTGGCATGATACATCCACCCCATTGTTCACTGTTGTTGATGTATTGGCATGATACATCCACCATCCCCATTGTTCACTGTTGATGTATTGGCATGATACATCCACCCCATTGTTCACTGTTGTTGATGTATTGGCATGATACATCCACCCTCCCCATTGTTCACTGTTGTTGATGTATTGGCATGATACATCCACCCACCCCATTGTTCACTGTTGTTGATGTATTGGCATGATACATCCACCCTCCCCATTGTTGTTGATGTATTGGCATGATACATCCACCTCCCCATTGTTCACTGTTGTTGATGTATTGGCATGATACATCCACCCACCCCATTGTTCACTGTTGTTGATGTATTGGCATGATACATCCACCCTCCCATTGTTCACTGTTGATGTATTGGCATGATACATCCACCCTCCCATGGTTGTTGATGTATTGGCATGATACATCCACCCTCCCCATTGTTGTTGATGTATTAGCATGATACATCCACCCTCCCCATTGTTCACTGTTGTTGATGTATTGGCATGATACATCCACCCTCCCCATTGTTCACTGTTGTTTTAATTTGTTGGTTCTTTTTTTTTTCCTAATATTTTAACAAGTTGAAAATACTTGCACACAGTCATCTGACCTTTTGTAATTGTTCATCTTTTTTTTATGATGTTTAGCTGCAGCTAGATAAGTGAAGTGAAGATGTTTCTGATCTCTCCTTGTTTCCATGGGATTGCTGTGTGCCAGTTTCTGATGTAGACTTGATTCTGTATGTTTGATATTTCTGTGCTGGCGATGTACACTTAATTCTCTGTGTGTGTGTGTGTGTCTGATATTTCTTTCCTTGTGGGGTACACTTGGTTTTGTGTGTGTGATATTTCAGTGCTTGTGATGTGTACACTTGATTCTATGTTTGATTTTTCTGTGCTTGTGGGGTACACTGGTTTCTGTATGTTTGATATTTCTGTGCTAGTCAAATTCAAATTCTAAATTCTTTATTATCTCTAAAACAGAGAAATTCCGGTGAGTTACAAGCCATAGATAAAAACAATAACCACACAAAAACAACATCAATACAGCTCAACACAGGTTCTGAACATCAGCACGCACCCATCACAGCAC
>CM060322.1:66840624-66858245 GCA_030674155.1 Stramonita haemastoma
GTAATTCTACCATTTAATAAAATATCAAGGCATAATCTTTATTCATTTTGCTTTTAAATGTGTTTTGAAAATACCCAACCCCTTATTCTATCAACCTGTTATGAAAATAAACTTGTCCATTTCTCATTTTGTCACATCCTGCAGTCTATCATTTCAAATTGTAATAACTTTGCACAGAATTGTCTGATTTACAATCTGCTTTTTGTATTGAATAGCCTTTTAATTGCAGATTAATAACTTGTCAATAGCTATAAATTGATCTCTCGTGCAATGCGACTCCTTATGTGGTGGAGTGTCAGAAATAAAAAAAATAAACAAATAAATAAATAAATAAACACCCACTTTGGCCTGTCCAACTACTACACGGGATAGACAGGCAGCCTGACCACAAACATTTTACCCCCAGAATGAAAGAAAGTATCTAGCTGAGAGTTGATGTCTTCCATTACTAAGGATAAAACCTCTGGTATCCTTAGGAGGAATGGCCTTGATCTTTTAATTATCAGAATAAAAACAGTAGAAAATAGAAAAGACAAAGTGCAGGAAAAAGGAGAGGTGTGGAAAAATGGCTGTAGTCCCCAAGATAGCAGGTTTGGACAGACCAAGGGAGGTAAAAAGTCACTGGATGCCAAATCCACCGTCAGTCACTAGGATGTTGGCCCAAGGTTTCTTTTCCCGTTGAACTGTTTTTATTTATTTATTTATTCTTTTATTTATTCTTTTATCTCGAGGATAATGAAATAAGCAATCATGTGCTTTTTTCCATCCAGTCCCCGTGTGTATGCAGTGTTGTAAATATTGTCATCTGTGGGGATCAGTGTGTGAAACTTAGCCAATATCATGATAATGGAGAAAAAGCACTCACTCACTCACTCACTCAGTCCCATGTCCCAAAGGACGTAGGGGGGACATGAGAGAAGACGCAACAGAGATCTTTTTCCATGCTTCACGATCCTGTGTGGCTAGTAGGAGGTGTTGTAGGGGTTGGGCGGTCCAGTCTTTGATGTTGTCAACCCATGATTTCTTTTGGCGGCCTCTTCTTCTCTTGCCCTCGACTGTTCCTTGCAGGATGGTTTTTGCTAGGGTGTTGTGTCTTGTGGTGTGACCAAACCACATCAGCTTTCTCCTCTTTATGGTGGAGAGCAAAGGCTCTTGGGGGCCCACACGCTTTTTGATTTCTTCTTTCACATAGTTATTGGTCTTGTGTTCTTTGTATGATATTTTGAGAAGTCTTCTGTGGCACTTGTTCTCGAATGCTTGGATTCTCCTCTCTAACTCTGCTGTCAGAGTCCATGATTCACAGCCATATAGGAGGATAGATATCACGAGGGATTTGTAAAGGTGGTATTTGGTGCCGAAGCTGATGTTGTTGCTTCTAATGATCTTCTCGAGTCTGACTAGAGCAGATGTTGCTGTTGCAATGCGAGCTTTCACTTCATTGTTTGATGTGCCATCTTTTGTTAGGATGGAGCCTAAGTATTTGAATTGGCTCACCTCTTCTAGTGTTTCTCCATTCATCTTTATTTCCGTGATGTCATTACTTGCGCTGTTGACCATGATCTTTGATTTCTCTGTACTGACCTCCATGCCATATGCGCTCGCTCGATCTGTTAAATTGTCTGTGAGGATTTGCAGTTCTTGTTTGCTGCTGCCCATGAGGTCAATGTCATCTGCAAATCTGAGGTTGCAAAGGGGTCTTCCACCAATGGAGATGGAAGTGTGGTGGTTTTGCAGTGTCTCTGTCATGATGTTTTTGAGGAAGAGGTTGAAGAGTACAGGTGAGAGAAGGCAGCCCTGGCGAACCCCGACCGTGGTCTTGAAGAACTTGCCCACGTGGCCTTGAAAAAGCACTACCAACAACAAATTGCATAAAACACGTGTCTCGCTTTAAATTAAATGAAAAGAAAATTGTGCACAACATTTATGTAAAAAAAAAAAGGCATAATGATTTACAGGCACGCACGCACACAGGTGCGCGCAAATGTCACCAATAGGCTTTATGTCAAGGGAAATATATGCCTTAGATTGAAGTGAAACTGTATAACAGAACACAAGAGGGATTATTTTATCCCCTGACAGAGAGAGAGAGAAGCGCATAGTTTTGGGCACATACTCTAATACCATGATCAATCTTGTGATTGTTGTCACAAAAATGGATAAAACCATTCACTTGTGATTGTTGTCACCAAAAATGGATAAAACCAGTAACTTGGGATTGTTGTAAAAAAATAAAGAACAAAACCAGTAACTCGCCAGCATATCAAAATGTCTTAACAGGAAATATTTTGAAGCCTTGTTAGGTCAAAATAAAGTGAAACAAATGTATGATATTGTAATTGCTGAGTAGCCAAGAAGTGTATTTGGCAAAACTTAGCACTAGGCTATCCGTCCCCCCCTATCCATGATATTAAAGAATGCATAAATAAATAAAAATAAATAAACACCCACTTTGGCCTGTCCAACTACTACAGGGGATAGACAGACAGCCTGACCACAAACATTTTACCGCCAGAATGAAAGAAAGTATCTAGCTGAGAGTTGATGTCTTCCATTACTCAGGATAAAACCTCTGGTATCCTTAAAAGGAGGAATGGCCTGGATATTTTAATCATCAGAATAAAAACAGTAGAAAATAGAAAAGACAAAGTGCAGGAAAAAGGAGAGGTGTGGAAAAATGGCTGTTGTCCCCAAGATAGCAGGTTTGGACAGACCAAGGGAGGTAAGAAGTCACTGGATGCCAAATCCACCGTCAGTCACTAGGATGTTGGCCCAAGGTTTCTTTTCCCGTTGAACTGTTTTTATTTATTTATTTATTCTTTTATCTCAAGGATAATGGAATAAGCAATCATGTGCTTTTTTTTCATCCAGTCTCCGCGTGTATGCAGTTTTGTAAATATTGTCATCTGTGGAGATCAGTGTGTGAAACTTAGCCAGTATCATGATAATGGAGAAAAAGCACTACCAACAGCAAATTACATAAAACACGTGTCTCGCTTTTAATTAAATGAAAAGAAAATTGTGCACAACATTTATTTTTTAAAAATAACAAAAAAAAATTAACAATGGCATAGTGATTTACACACGCACACAGGTGCGCGCAAACATCGCCAATAGGGAAATATATGCCTTAAATTTAAGTGAAACTGTATAACAGAACACAAGAGGGATTATTTTATCTCCTGCGAGAGAGAGAGAGAGAGAGAGAGAGAGAGAGAGAGAGAGAGGAAATTTTTACTCTTGCACCAGGCACAAACTTATGAAAAATCTGGAAAAAAAACAACAGGATGTCAGCTGAGGTCCTACAAGCAGGGAACTGGTTAATTAAACAAAAGAAATAGAGATGTATTCAACAAACGCACAATCCTCAACTGACCTGAACATTAATGTCAAGACAGATTAACTAATTATGATTAAATAAATTAAATAGATGAAAATTGAGAGGAGACAGCAGAGAGGAGAGCAACTCAAACAAACAAAAAAATTATGATATATCAAAACATTTTCACAAATCTTTCTTACTTTAAAACAATATTATCAAGGAAAATTGAAATATATCAAAACATTTTCCCAAATATTTCTTACTTTAAAACAATATTATGAAGGAAATTATTTTTAAAAAACGAACAAACCTAACGGCAAACATTTTAAAAATCAACAACATTATGATGTAATGCCCAAATGTAACGTGTTTTTTTCAAGACATGTTCAGTGCCATTAAAGGCAGGTAGGGGTCAAGTTGTCAATTTTGAAATTTTGATTATTAAACTATACCCATTATTCTACCTTTTAATAAAATATCAAGGCATAATCTTTATTCATTTCGCTTTTAAATATGTTTTGAAAATACCCAACCCCTTATTCTGTCAACCAGTTATGAAAATAAACTTGTCCATTTCTCATTTTGTCACATCCTGCAGTCTATCATTTCAATTTAAATATGTTTTGAAAATACGCAACCCCTTATTCTGTCAACCAGTTATGAAAATAAACTTGTCCATTTCTCATTTTGTCACATCCTGCAGTCTATCATTTCAATTTGTATTAACTTTGCACAGAATTGTCAGATTTTCAAACTATTTTTTGTATTGAATAGCCTTTTTATTGCAGATTAATAACTTGTCAATAACTATCAATTGATCTCTCGTGCAATGCGACTCATTATGTGGTGGAGCATTACAAATAAATAAAAATAAATGAACACCCACTGTGGCCTGTCCAACTACTACAGGGGATAGACAGACAGGCTGACCACAGACATTTGACCCCCAGAATGAAAGAAAGTATCTAGCTGAGAGTTGATGTCTTCCATTACTAAGGATAAAACCTCTGGTATCCTTAAAAGGAGGAATGGCCTGGATATTCTAATTATCAGAATAAAAAACAGTAGAAAATAGAAAAGACAAAAATTGTGCAGGAAAAAGGAGAGGTGTGGAAAAATGGCTGTAGTCCCCAAGATAGCAGGTTTGGACAGATCAAGGGAGGTAATAAGTCACTGGAGGCCAAATCTACTGTTAACTAGGATGTTGGCCAGGTTTCTTTTCCTGTTGAACTGTTTTTATTTATTTATTTATTTATTTATTTATTCTTTTATCTCAAGGATAATGGAATAAGCAATCATGTGCTTTTTTTCATCCAGTCTCCGTGTGTGTGCAGTTTTGTAAATATTGTCATCTGTGGGGATCAGTGTGTGAAACTTAGCCAGTATCATGATAATGGAGAAAAAGTACTACCAACAGCAAATTACATAAAACACGTGTCAGTTTTAAATGAATAGAAAATTGTGCACAACATTTATAGAAAAAATAACAAAAAACCCCCAACAATGGCATAATGATTTACGCACACAGGTGCGTGCAAACGTCACCAATAGGCTTAATGTTAAGGGAAATATATGCCTTAGATTGAAGTGAAACTGTATAACAGAACACAAGAGGGATTATTTTATCCCCTGAGAGAGAGAGAGGGGAAATTTTCACTCTAGCACAAGACACAAACTTTATGAAAAATCTGGAAAAAAAACAAGGATGTCAGCTGAGGTCCTACAGGCAGGGAACTGGTTAATTAAACAAAAGAAATAGAGATGTATTCAACAAACGCACACTGACCTGAACATTAATGTCAAGACAGATTAACTGATTATAATTAGATAAATTAAATAGATGAAGATTGAGAGGAGACAGCAGAGAGGAGAGCAACTCAAACAAAAAAAAAAAGTATAATATATCGAAACATTTTGACAAATCTTTCTTACTTCAAAACAATATTATGAAGGAAAATTATAATATATCAAAACATTTTCACAAATCTTTCTTACTTTATAACAATATTATGAAGGAATTTTTTTTTAAAACCTAAAAAAACCCACTAACCTAACAGCAAACAAACATTTTAAAAATCAACATTATGATGTAATGCCCAAATATAACATTTTTTCAAGACGAGTTCAATAACATGAGTTTAAAAGTCCAAAAGGTGTAATATATATATATATATATATATATATATATATATATATATATATATATATATATATATATATATATATAAGGGGAAAAAAACAACAAACAAACACAACCTGTCCTTATTTAGACGACAAAAATACAATTTCAATTTCAACATAACCAAATTATTTCTATCAAATGACAAGTTTAGGATAGTGTAATATGTGAAAGTAGAAAATAGGAAGAAAGAGAGAGAGAGAGAGTACACCTCCAGTTTGGATTATCTGAAGAAATAATATCTATTATAACACCCTCTCAGAAATCTCTCTGATCATCAGATACTGCTACCAATATGGAAAACAAAACCCCAAACAAACAAGCAAAGAAAAAAACCCCAACAAAACAACTTAGTATGCATAGAAACATCTATATTATAAAAGACTGTCAAAGAATTAGACATAATCTAGCATATTTTCAAATCGTTTTAATGTGTAGACGTGATGTAAAAACCAAGATAGCATCATTTTAGAACAGTAGTAAACACAAAATTACAAAGTTTAACATAGCACCTAAAACAATTTCTGCTGATAAATGTTCCAGTTATTGCCAATAACAATTGTGAATTGTGTTCAATCCATAGCATAATATCTAAAACAATAAACTAGATTAGTTTATCAAACCAATATCCCACCTACCCCCTTTCAAACTGATTTGTACACATCAACTTACAGCATTGTCTCACTCCCCTATAATTTGATCATCACCAGACAGTGATAAATTATAACATGCTTAAGTGAACAATGACAAATACAAGTGACTCTAGAGTGGAATTTCTAACTCTTTTTGTGGGCTTGGATTATTTCATCATAAAATGAGATCTTTTAGAAAGAGAGATGAGAGAGATGTTTCCAACAGGATGAAGAGAGAGAGAGTTATAGTTCAGTGTGACAGCAGTGTTGTGATTGTTCAGTGGTTTGATAGTTCAGTGACTGACGTGGTTCGGTCTCTTATGATTCTGATAGTTCAGTGATTGACTCTTATGATTCTGATAGTTCAGTGATTGACGTCTTATGAGATTCTGATAGTTCAGTGATTGACTCTTATGATTCTGATAGTTCATGATGATTCTGATTCGATAGTTCAGTGACTGACGTGTGTTCTTCTTATAGATTTGTGATAGTTCAGTGATTGTCTCTTATGATTCTGATAGTTCAGTGACTGACGTGTGTCTCTTATGATTCTGATAGTTCAGTGACTGACGTGTGTCTCTTATGATTCTGATAGTTCAGTGACTGACGTGTGGTCTCTTATGATTCTGATAGTTCAGTGATTGACGTGTGTCTCTTATGATTCTGATAGTTCAGTGATTGACGTGTGTCTCTTATGATTCTGATAGTTCAGTGACTGACGTGTGTCTCTTATGATTCTGATAGTTCAGTGACTGACGTGTGTCTCTTATGATTCTGATAGTTCAGTGACTGACGTGTGTCTCTTATGATTCTGATAGTTCAGTGATTGACGTGTGTCTCTTATGATTCTGATAGTTCAGTGATTGACGTGTGTCTCTTATGATTCTGATAGTTCAGTGATTGACGTGTGTCTCTTATGATTCTGATAGTTCAGTGACTGACGTGTGTCTCTTATGATTCTGATAGTTCAGTGATTGACGTGTGTCTCTTATGATTCTGATAGTTCAGTGATTGACGTGTGTCTCTTATGATTCTGATAGTTCAGTGATTGACGTGTGTCTCTTATGATTCTGATAGTTCAGTGACTGACGTGTGTCTCTTATGATTCTGATAGTTCAGTGATTGACGTGTGTCTCTTATGATTCTGATAGTTCAGTGATTGACGTGTGTCTCTTATGATTCTGATAGTTCAGTGATTGACGTGTGTCTCTTATGATTCTGATAGTTCAGTGACTGACGTGTGTCTCTTATGATTCTGATAGTTCAGTGACTGACGTGCGTCTCTTATGATTCTGTGTGCAGGCGGTGTCCATGTTGAAAGAGACCCAGGCATTGGCAGCCAACCGGCCACAAGAACGGATGTTCAAATTGTGCCCCGATCACCCCACAGTGAAATGAACTGATGCAGTGCAGTGTAGTTTGCACACAGTGCAGTGTTGTCTGTACCCTCCTCCCTCCCTCCTCCCCTACTGCTGAAAGAAAAGCTCTTCATCAAAACCACAACCACACCCCCCCTCTCCCTTCACTTGATGTAATGTACCCGGACAACTTTTTTTCTCTCCAGTTTCTGTACAGGGGTTCATGCACACACGTTTGACATGTGTTATTGTGTTGACTTGCATTTGTGTTCCTGAGTGAGTGTGTGTGTGATTGTGTGTGTGTGTGTGTGTGTGTGTGTGTGTGTGTGTGTGTGTGTGTGTGTGAGAGAGAGAGAATCAGAGAAGTCCTACATGTAGATTTTCCACATCGGAATGAAAAAATGGTGACACCAATCCATCACAACCACCTGCATTCTACTGCTGTTCTTCAGCTGCCTGTATCCAGATGTCTGTAGTTCAAAAGTGGAAAATTGGAAAAGGGGGGATTTTAGATTGTTTTTTTCTGTCCTCAATGGTCCCTCGGTGACATTTTATATTTGAGCATTTGCCCACCAGTAAAGGGTTTTTTGGGTTTTTTGGGTTTTTTTTAAATTAAAAAATTGCCCACCAGTAAGTTAGCCACATTATGCTTGGCATTACGACTTCAGGGACGATGTTGAAATATACCACTGCAAGTTTTCTACGTTTTGTCAACTGTTCATACTTGCACAGTGAGACTATAAACTAAGGCCCCATGTGCAAACGCACGCAGAACATCTTGCGCACATATTAAAACCCAGTTCCGCCTTTCGGAAGAGCAGGCCATTGTGTGCCGGTAGGAGCGGATGACAAAATTATTTTTAAAAAAATTTTAAACCCAGCATGCACACAGGTGTTGTGTTGAGACACCATCCCTGAGGGGGAAAAAAATAAATAAATAATGGGTAGGCGCTGCTTTTGTGGCGACACGCTCTTCCCGGGGACAGCAGGCCGAATTTCACGCAGGGAAATCTGCTGTGACATAAAGTGGTATAAAATAAAATATAATAAATGAAATAAACTCTCTTCAGTTAATTCACCCTAGGCTGCACTGCTCAAAGAGTGGTGGGGCAGTGTATGTAGGCCCTATGTGTGGGGAATTTTTTTTAATCTGTAGTTTTGTTGTATTATTGCCCACCCCCTGTATGTAGCCATGGCAGATTTCTCTGCAGGAAATTTGGGCTGTTGCCCCTGGGAACAGAAATGTACACAGGGACTGATGTAGAAAGTACAGGAGTGCTGATTCCACCATATGTGAAATGAAAGAATAACTTATAGGCTTAAAAAAAATAGAGACATCTGAATACAGGCTTCTGTAATACAGCCATCTGAATACAGGCTTCTAAAATAGACATCTGAATACAGGCTTCTGAAATACAGCCGCCTGAAAACAGGCTTCTAAATTAGACATCCAAAATACATATAAAATAATCTAGACATTTTTTTTTTTTTTTAATTGAGTATAAATATGAAATGGGTGTACAAATGAATATAGGCTTCTAAAATACAGCAATCCAAAATAAATAAAAAGCAAGTATAAACAAAGTAGGGTGTACAAAATAAAAATATATTAAAAAAAACTTGGGTCAATCGTTAAAAATGTATTGGTTTAAAATACATGTAAATGCAGGTATTACTACACACTTGTAATTACTGACATGCATAAAATACCTGAAATATACTACTACAGGTATGAATAAAGGATAAGGCTATTTAAAAAAAACAACAATAAATTGACATACAGACATTCGGAAGGGACTTGTTTGAACCACCACCAAAATGCTGGATTGAGGTCCTCTCAGTTAACATGACATATTTTGCACAATATTAATATAGACATTTTAAAGCCACAACATCAAAGTAGAAATGTGCTATTCCTCCATTAAGAGACGAGTTCCCCTGCCAAACGAGAGGTTCAGGGTTTGATTCCCAGCCTTGCCCTTCCCAATTTGATGAGAAAATCGAACAATATCAAAATACAGAGTATGCAACCACAATTGAGGCCCTGTCTGGAAATGTAAACAGAACATCTTGTGTGCAAACTGCGAACAACCCACTCCACCCTCCAGAAGAAGAGGCCATTTTTGAGTTGGTAGGAACAGATGAGAAACTTTTTTTGGGTGCATGTAAACACACTATTCCTTCATTCTGATTCCTAAAACGAGGGGTGGGTGTGAGTTGATTCTGCATAAAATACTGCTGTTGGCAAACCTTGCAGCTCTAGCTGAGGACTAAGCAAATGAGCAGGACACTGGAATTCAGGCAGTGGACATAGGAAATGCATGCAAGGTGCATTAGGAATACATATACGCTCTGCGTAGGAACATAGACTTTCGAATGAGACAGTAAACCGAGGCCCGTGTGGGAACGCACGCAGAACGTCTTGCTCATACACACGGGGACTGGATGAAAAAAAAGCACACGTGTATTTATCCCATTATGAAAGAATATAATAAATAGATAAAAAGAACAGATGATAAACCTGTGCGCGAACGCACGCTACATATCTTGTGCACGAGTCAAATCCCGTTATGCTATTTGTAAGAGTAGGCCATCCTGTGGCGGTGGGAACAGATGACGTAATGATAATGTAAACAAAATCACATGAGTTCTTATTCCATTATCCTCGATATAAAAGAATTAAATAAATAAATCCAACGTGTCCAATTACACTAACCGCCGCTACACAAGCTGACCAACACTATAACAAACTCATCAGACCTGTATACAGATATCTGCACACAGACACAGAACACGTCTACATACAGTATATAACACGAGGATGGTATAGCCTAGTGGTCAGAACATTAAGCTCGCTATTTGACGACCCGGGTTCGATTCCCGTTCGATGATATTTTTCTCCTGGAGTTAACATCGGTGCTGACTCCACTCTCCCCCAAAATTAGGTCCCGTGTGTGAACACACGCAGGACATCTTGCGCACACGTTAAATCCTGTTACGCTTTTCGTAAGAGTAGGCCATCGCATACCGGTGGGAACATGACATCTACAAAAATGCATTCATACAGGGACTGGATGTAATAAAGCGCAAGAGTGCTTATCCCTTTATCCTCTATATAAAAGCATAAACTAAACTAAATTCAATACAAGAGACTGAATAACATGACTACAAACTCTATATAAGGAAACTGAATAATACATTATATCACGTAATCGGACAAACGCGTCCAAAGCACATATATATAAACCGAGGCCCCGTGTGCCAACCCACCCAGAACATCTTGCATACATGTGAAATCTGGTTTTGCCTTCCATAAGGGTAGGCTCGGTGGGAACAGATGAGATTTACAAAACTGCATACACACCAGGACTGGATGTAAAAAAAACAGGCATATGAGTGCTCATCCCTTTATTCTCGATATAAAAGAAAAAAAATAATATGGTTACATACTCTATAAAAACGGACACTGAATTATACATTATATCACCTAAACGGTCAAACTCGTCCAAAACATAAAGGCCCCGTGTGCGAACCCACCCAGAATATCTTGCACACATGAGTAAGCCATTGTGTGCCGGTGGGAACAGATCAGATTTGCAAAACTGCATACACACGGGGACTGTATGTTAAAAAGCACACGAGTGCTTATTCTCTTATCGTAGATATAAAAGAATAAATAAATATAGCAGACACTGAATAAGATGACTACGAACCGACCAAGGCCCCGTGTGCGAACCCTGAACATCCAGATGGCATTTACAAAACTGCATACACACGGGACTGGATGTCAAAAAAAAAGCATACGAGTATCTATTCCATAATCCTGGAAATAAAAGGGGAAAAAAACAATCGGCAGACTCTGAATAAAGCGTCTAAAAACATAAAGACCTAATGGACGTTACAGACGGACTAACAAGGCTAAACACATTCTATAGGCCTATATTCTGTGCTGGTGGGAACATATGACAGTTATAAACCTGCATACACATGGGGACTGGATGAAAAAAAAGCACAAGAGTGCTTGTTCCATTATCCTTATTATATTTATTATTTGGGGGACGGATAGCCTAGTGGTCAGTACATTGCGCTGGCAATTTGACGACCCAAGTTCGAGTCCGGTCAAGGAAATTTTTCTCCTGGAGTTAACGTCAGTGCTCACTCCACTCTCCCCAAAAGTCCTTCGGATGAGACTTTAAACCGAGGCCCCGTGTGCGAACGCACACAGAACATCTTGTGCGCACGTTAAATCCTCTTCCGCTTTTCGTAAGAGTAGGCCATCGTGTGCCGGTGGGAACAGATGACAAAAATTACAAAAATGCATACACACGGGGACCGGATGAAAAAAAGCACATGATTGCTTATTCTGTTATCCTCGATATAAAAGAATAAATAAATAAATCCTCGATATAAAGAGAATAAATAAAAATATAGGCCTAGTGGTTATTCTACTGGAAAACTGGCCAGCATTCACCGTAGCTCATTGACGCTAATGAGGGAATATTTTTCATGTGCTCATTAAAACGCAAGAGAATGAGCTGGTTAGGCAGAAATTAAAGGAAAGGGAGAAAAATTTGTGTCGGAAATTAGAACATTTCTAGACTAGCACACTATAATCCAGGAAGCTGGGATGCTGTTTGTAGTAAAAGAGCCCCCAGCCCAGAAAGAAACAGGGGGGGGGGGGGGGGGGGGGGGGGGGGGGGGGGGGGGGGGGGGGGGGGGGGGGGGGGGGGGGGGGGGGGGACTAAGATAGCTTGATGAAAAATGTCTAAACTGTGGGATAGATGTACCAATTCAGTCTCTAAATCGGAAATCTCCGCCGGGAGGTTAATTTAATCAGAACGAGATGTATCAATTAGTACATTTTGAAAGAACGCTCTCTGTTTAAACATTTCTCAGGTAGATTTTGCTTCAAACTTGCCTAAAAGTATGTTTATATAAGATATATTTTTTTTAAGTAGGTAGTGTAGAAAAATAGTAATCGATTCACAAAATTAACCATTTTCTACCCCTTTGTTACAATCGCTTCTACTTACAGTGGAGTGCAACCACACTTTAGGGAAAATTTCAATTTCATTTAAACCTTTCTTAGCATCGAAAATAGCCAAAATTGATCAGTCACTTAAACTACATCAACCTCATTTGCTTCAGGGACGAAAAAAATGGTATTTTCATCTCAAAAGAAAGCGTATTTGACTCCGTAAAGAAGAACCAGGGCCCAGCATATCAAAGCGGAGATAAAACAAAACAGCACACAAAAAATCGAGAAGTGATGATCTAGACTTCATCCTTGGAATAAGAGACTATATACCGAGGTCCCATGTGCAAACACACGCAGAATATCTTCCCCACACGTTAAAACCTGTTCCGCTTTTCGGAAGGGTAGGCCATTATGTGCTGATGGGAATAGATGACAAAATTTACAAAGGGCATAGGGGGACTGGATGTTCCATTATCCTCGATATAAAAGAAAAACAAATAGTGTCCACTGCACTGATGACAGAGGCCACAGTGTCAAGAATATACAACCAGTAAACTGTTATGTCTCGTTATTTTTTTGTTGTTGTTCGGTTTTCAACTGACCTTACCTCTTCCTGTGAATGCCTCTACTTTGCATGTCAGTATATTTTATGTGTTTGTCAGTGGGTGCATGACACCGTTATTGCCACGAAACTTTGCACACAATGTTTTTGGTTTAGCAAAGTTATGATTATTTACATTTGTGAACTTTATGCTAGATTCCGACTGGCGTTATCTGCAGTGATGTGAATTTATACATAGATATAATTATGTGTTTATTGCACCCTTCACTTCCCGCCCTTTGCTTTTAATAAATAATTTTTATTTATGATTTTGAAGAAGAGAGGTGTTTGAGAAATACCTTTTTTTTTTTTTTCAAAATCATAAAACTTTTTATACATTACATTAACCTTTGAAACTTGATATCTAGCTCAAAATGACGCTTTCTACCACTGTGCAAAATTTCATGGCAATATTTATAGTAGAACTGGATATAGAATAGATGTATAGATGTTCACATCACATCATTTTTAAATGCAAGTGAACATCAAAGTTTTGTTTTGGGGTTTGCTGGCTTTGTGTCCACTCCATGCATAATTATGTTGATGTCAATGTGGACATTTGTTCATATCAATTTTTGTTTGATAAATGTGAAATTATCTTTACCGGTGACTGACTTGAACAACTTGGGTGTTGTGAATTGTTTATTTGAAAGTGTTTAGTTATCATGCATTTGTGCCTTTGTTTTTTGCTGTTTGTTTTACTTGAATCATTTTGAGCTCTCTTCTGAAATGTGGTTGCCGCAAACTTTGGAAAAGTGACAAGTTATTTGATTTGTTAGAGTAGCAACTGTTGGGTGAAAGAGTGTTGTTTCATCTGAACATAAATATTATTGTTTCCTCTGAACATGATTAGTACGGTTTCATCTGAACATGAGTATTAGTGTTTCATTTGAACATAAGTATTATCATGTTTCATCTGAACATGAATACTATTGGTTCATCTGATTTTTGTCATGTACTCACCGGCACACATTAACTTTCTATTCTGATAAGTGAAACAGGTTTCAGCATATGCACGATATGTTCTCGGTTTATAGTCTCATCTTTTTAAAATTTTGTTTCCACGATAATAATGTAATAAGCAGTTCTGTGTGGGTTTTTTAAATTTATTTTTTACATCAAGTCCCATGCAGTTTTATAAATTTTGTCATCCATTCCCACCAGCACACAACCGCTACATTTTCTGAAAAGCAGAACAGATTTTAACGAGTGTGCAAGATGTATGCATGTGTATGTGTGTAAGCGGGAAAGTGCTACCATGTATCTGTACCTGCATGTTTGTGTGTGAGTAAAAATGCTACTAGCTGTCTTTCTGTATTTCTTTTCTTTTTTTTTATTTCGAGGGGGACAAGCCAAAGAGGGCAGTAAGACATGGAAGGGAGAGGACAGACAGGAGAAAGAGAGGGATAGACAGGAGAAAGAGAGGGACAGACAGACAGGAGAAAGAGAGGGAGGAGGAAGGGAAAGAGATCAGAAACAGTCTGACAGAAAAAGCGTGCAAGTTAAAATCCACACACAGACATTGATGAAGCAAACAGTTTATTTCTGTCAGCAGCAAAGAACTTGTGCAAAAATGAAAACATTGTGAACGAAAAAAAAAAAAAAAAAAAAAAAACCAAACCAACTCCAAAGTTGATTTTTTTCATCAGCAAAAAATCTTGCGTAAAAATATTAACACTGTGAATAAAAAAAAAAACAACAACCCAAGTTTATTTCATTATCAGCAACAAAGCACTCATGCAAATAACATTACGAATGAAAAAACCTGTTAGTAAAAAAAAGAAAAGAAAAATAATGATGATAATAATAATAAGAATCAAAGATAAACAATGTCACACTCTGTTTAGGTCTTCATGCAGTTCTCAATCATAACAAGACACATCAAAATTCCCCTTAAAAAGAAAAAAAGAAAAATGACACCGATTTCAGTGACTGGTGTCACACACATTGCTGAAAATCATATTCATAGACTTCCATCAAAAATATCAAAAAAAGACATGTCAAATCAACAATAATATCAGAAAGACATGTCACATCAACAATAATAACAGAAAAAGACATGTCACATCAACTACAATATCAAAAAAAGACTTGTCACATCAACAACAATATCAAAAAAAGACTTGTCACATCAACAACAATATCAGAAAAAGACATGTCACATCAACAATAATATCAGAAAAAAAGACATGTCACATCAACAATATCAAAAAAAGATATGTCACATCAACAACAATATCAAAAAAAGACATGTCACATCAACAACAATATCAAAAAAAGACTTGTCACATCAACAACAATATCAAAAAAAGATATGTCACATCAACAACAATATCAAAAAAAAGACATGTCACATCAACAACAATATCAAAAAAAGACTTGTCACATCAACAATAATATCAAAAAAAGACTGTCACATCAACAACAATATCAAAAAAGACATGTCACATCAACAACAATATCAAAAAAAGACATGTCACCCTTTTCTCTGTACTAGTCTGTATTCCACATGCAGGACTGTTACTTCCAATGAACAAAAAAAAAAAACTGTTCAGAATAATTTTTAAAACACAACCCCCCCCCCCCCCCCCAAACTTTTACACAAGATTTTCTGACAATACATTTTTTTTTTTTTTTTGAGCAAAAAAAAAAGAGAATCTTCCAGATCAGTTCAAGTGTTGGTGTGTGTGTCCGGAATAACTATGTACCTAGGAGCCGACCAATTTAAAAAAAAAAAGAAAAAAAAGTCCCTCTCCTTCCTTCCTGGCTGATCCCACTCCCTGTTCACTGACAGCTGACAGACTGGAGGAGGACAATGTCACAGCGCCTTGCTCTGTCAACAGACAACAAAACAGGGTCAGCACACAGCACTCACATCCCCATCACAACACCCCTCCCTCCCCATCTCCCCCACCCCCCCCCTGCCCAAACACACACACACACACTCCTACCCAAGACAACGAACCCCTTCCACTTCCCTGCAAGAAAGAGAAAGAGGCCAAGTACAGATGGAATGAACACAACATATATGCACAAGTTCACACTTCACTCATTTCAAAAATGAACACGACAATTAATTACCAAATGCACACTTCACTAATTTCAAAATTAAACACAACAATTACCAAAATGCACACTTCACTCAATTCCAACATGAACACAATTGCCTACAAAGTACACACTTCACTAATTCCAAAATGAACACATCACTTACAAAGTACACACTTCACTAATTCCAACATGAACACATTGCCTACAAAGTACACACTTCACAAACTGCCGGCGTTTTGCCAACAACCCCCCAGACTGGCCTCTGTGTTGGTTAGTAAAAACATCCCCAACAATACTGATTATTTTAGTAAAAACATCCCCAACAATATTGATTATTTTAGTAAAAACATCCCCAACAATATTAATTATTTTAATAAAAACATCCCCAACAATACTGATTATTTTAATGAAAGTCAGGATCAGTAGTAACATGCTGTTTGGTGCAGAGAAAATACCCACTTACTTCATCTTTCGATGACAAAAAAATACCTGTTTTTTGCAGAGTTCTGAATTCAGAGATACTGGTAAAGATATGATCAGAATAAACGAACACCATCACAATTCATACACACCGAACGATCACTATTCAACTTTTAACATGATCTATACCACTCTAAAAATTCACAACTGTTGAAAAATATACATACATCAACCATTACAATATTTCACAAAGCACACACAACAGACGACTTACATCACAGATCTTCCACCAGTCACTGTCCACCAGCCCAGGGTCTGTGCACCACACAAGCCCAGTTCTGTCAACACAAATAAATAGTTAACGTTTACACTGGGAACAACACAGCCCCCCCCCCCCCCCCCCCCCCAAAAAAAAAAACCCCAACCCAGAATAAAACAACAAACACACACTCAAAGGAAGAATACTTACATGGAAAAATTCTCAGCAATCTTTGCGTGCCACCACCACCACACCATCCCCAGGCCTAAAACAGACAAACAGTCTTTGTTAAAACTGTCCATATCACTCCCCCCCCCCCCCAACAAAAAAACCCACCCCCGCCCAAACCACCAATAAAACAAAACACCACAAACAAAACACACACAAGGAAGAATACTTACATGGAAAAATTCTCACCAATCTTCGTCTGCCACGACCAACATCATCATCACCCCAGGCCTACAAAACACACAGAAACAGTCTCTGTTAATTAAACGATCCACAAAGTAACAATAATACACACAGTACAATAAATAATCTATACTAGATAATCTATAGTACTAACAACTTCAACACACAATACCAACCTTTTTCTATATTTTAATAATTTAATTTATTTATTAAAAAATTTTTTTTTTACACAATACCAACCTGCAAGCAAATTGCCATTCCCCAAGTCCACTGTGCTCTCTCTCTATCCTCTCTCTGCAGTCTTCCTTCCTTCCTCCCTTCCTTCCTTCAGCTGTGCTGTCAGTCACTGCCTGCCAGCCCTGTGACCAGACAGTCAGCACACAGCACTCACATGCCATCACAACACCCCTCCC
>CM060322.1:66858345-66863345 GCA_030674155.1 Stramonita haemastoma
AGTTGTCAGTAAACAACCGTGGGGGCAAGATATCACCGTATTAAAACACCTGTCCTTGGCCCTTGTGCGCTCAAGACTGTCTTATGGACAAGAAGTATTTTTCAGTGCTCCAAATTACTTACTTAAGAAAATTCAAAGTCTTGATTGTAAAGCCTTCCGGCTTGCTTTGGGTGTACCACCTCATGTCTCAACTCTAGGCACATATAAAGAAATAGGTGTTCTGCCTTTAAATGAACATCGGCAACTTGCAGTGGCAAAATATGTCTTAAGAAGCACAGCAAATGAAAGTAATGTTAAAAAGGAAGTTCAGTTAAAGTCTGATATTCATTTTCCTAAAAGAGCAAGAACTATCAGCTCGCTTACCACAATTAGCACTTATACCTCCCCACTTTTTAAAGATTTAAAACTTAATTCCAATAAAGTAGCTAAATCAGAAGTAAATTTAGCTCCCTGTCCACCTTGGGAACTGCTTAAAGCTCACTTTGATATTGACTATTCCACTGTACGAAAAGCTGACAATATTAATATACTTACCGCATTTCGAGGGCTGACTGCTAGAAGTCAGTAACTCGATTTTTTTCAATTTTGAGATTTTATACTCTTCTGATAGATTTCGACTCCCTCTTTCCGATGGCGATGTCAGATTTTCGTTTTTAGTAAAATTGATTGAGTTATTAATTAAAACCTAAATCAATTATCTTATATCCCTGGTTCTTTTGACAGCAAAAATTACTTAAGTAAAGTTCCAGACTTATAGCTGGCTTTGTTTTACCGGGCAACAGACAAGTGTGGGTGCTAAATGTACGTATCTTGATATCATGACTTATAGCAGTGACAGAAAAGCACGCATTTGCCTGGCAGAGTACTGCTAGAACTCAGATTCTGAAGTTACGGAGTTATAGCACACAATTTTTGTTGATGACTCATCTCTTCCCACAGGTCAAAACATAGCAAGTGCAAGATACCGACTTGTAGCAGGTAGCGTCGGCGGTCTGCTAGTGTAAACTTGGTGTTGAGAGATGTGCATCTGGCACCTGTCCGGTTGGTACTATCAGCATTTCCAGCGTGGGAACGTCTCCTTAATTTGGTTCCCACTACTAGGGACGATTTTCTGGACACAGCAGTTTTCTTCCCATTTTGCCAGTTTTATATGAAGAAGCAACACATTTTCTCGGTCGAATTATCCAGCCTTTGTTCTTCCCACTTTGCGATTTTCAATTGAAGAAGCAACACACGTTCCCAGTTGGATTTTCCAGCCATTTTTCATCGCATTTATCTCAAAAGGTAATGATGTTTTATTTTTCTGTCAAATTCTCTCTCTCTCTCTCTCTTCTCTCTCTCTCTCTCTCTCTCTCTCTCTCTCTCTCTCTCTCTCTCTCTCTCTCTCTCTCTCTCTCTCTCTCTCTCCTGGGGACGGATACTCTAGTGGTCAGAACATTTCGCTGGCAATTTGACGACCCGGGTTCGAATCCGGTCAAGGAGATTTTTCTCCTGGAGTTAACATCAGTGCTGACTCCACTCTCCCCAAAAGTCATTCGGATGAGACTTTAAACCAAGGCCCCGTGTGCGGATGTGCGCAGAACATATTGCGCACATGTTAAATCCTGTTCCGCTTTTCGTAAGAGTAGGCCATCGTAGGCCGGTGGGAACAGATGACATTTACAAAACTGCATGCACACGGGGACTTGATGTAAAAAGCACATAAGTGCTTATTCCATTACCCTCGATATAAAAGAATAAGTCAAGTCAAGTGAAGACAAGTGAAGTCAAGTGAAGTCAAGTGAAGTCAAGTCAAGTCAAGTCAAGTCAAGTCAAGTCAAGTCAAGTCAAGTCAAGTCAAGTCAAGTCTCTCTCTCTCTCTCTCTCTCTCTCTCTCTCTCTCTCTCTCTCTCTCTCTCTCTCTCTCTCTCTCTCTCTCTCTCTCTCTCTCTCAATAATCTTATCTCTGTGCATGTATGTGTTCGTTTGTAAAACAAGCGACGTTATAAAAAGTTACGCGCGCGCGCGCGTGCGTGTGTGCATGCGTTTGTGCGTGTGTGTGTGTGTGTGTGTGTGTGTATGTGTGTGTGTGTAATACAAGTGATGTTATATAAGTTACGCATGTGTGTGTGTGTGTGTGTTTGTGTGTGTGTGTGTGAGAGAGAGAGAGAGAGAGAGAGAGAGAGAGAGAGAGAGAGAGAGAGAGAGAGAGAGAGAGAGAGAGAGAGAGAGAGAGAGAGAGAGAGAGAGATTATTTAAGTAATAGAGAGAGATAGTTTTATCATTTAAGTAATATGTTCATTGCTGATGCAACTGTGTTGTTGTTTACAGCCGCGGTGTCAATGGCGGAAGGAGCTGACTATCAGCCGGAGGAGGCAGTGCTCCCCAGTGAGGACGAGGAGGAGGAGGACAAGCCGTTGTCTGCTCTCAGACGCAAATACAGGACTGAGTGTTCATGTGATGATGAGCCGCTTATCAATAAAGTGAAACAATCAGCTGACAATGCACTGGATGCAGCAAAACGTGCGAGCTTGGAAGAGGCTAAAAAGCGTCAAAAAGAGACATTGGTCCACCATACCTCACTTGACAACCTCATTGGATCAAATGGATACGTTCGCGTTCCGATCAAAGCTGATGGCAATTGCTTTTTTGAAGCCGCAGTGACACACATCAAAGGCGTAACAGCGAGTGAACTACGGGCCAAGCTGTGTGATCTTCTCATGACAGAGAGGCAGCTGTTCATGCCATTTCCGGGGACTGAGGCACTTGGCATGGACAACACTGCCTACATCGATGCCATCGAGGATCTCCGGACTGAAGGCAGATGGTCCACAAGCATTGCCGATCTCCTGCCACTGGTCCTGGCAGAATGGACCAAAAGGCATGTGGAGATCTTCACAAGCCGGGGGTCTACACTCAATGTGGAGCCGATAAACAAGGACGCAGGAGAATTGACAAAACCCAATATCAGTCTTGCCCTGTTTCAATGCAACCCTCAACACTATGATGCCTGCATGTTCATTCTGCAGCCCACAGAGCAGTCCAGCTATGACTCAAGTGGTGTGACACAGAATGACACCTTCCCTGACACTTCAGCAAGCCATGCATCTCCAGGTCTCCTCAGCAGCATTCCACCCCAAGAAAGCAGGGCCTCTACAACACCCCACCAAAAAGGAAACTGTCAAGGAAACGTTCTGCCAACCCACAAACGTGGAAAAAGAACGTTAGAAAGGCTCTGAAGCTGCAAGGTAAAGAACATGTAGCTCAGTCAGGAAAAAACATTCAGCAAAAGGAAATACGCTCTGTTGACTGCACCAAATGCAGGTTTGATTGTACAAAAATGAAAATGATGACCGCCAGGCAATTTTCGACGTTTTCTATGCCTTGCCATCCTATGACAGACAAAAGCAGTTTGTATGCTCAAATATTACTGAACAAGAGAGCAAGACCACACTCGGCAAGGACAAGTGTCCATTACCCAAGAAACGCAGCGTAGCCAGAGCCTTTCACTTCACCATCAATGGCAGCAGGATCAGGGTGTGCAAGAAGCTTTTTCTTGCGACCCTGGATGTTGGAGAGGGCTATGTCAACCATGCCTTGGCCAACAGCGACATGGGCACCTTTACAGGAGGTGATGGACGAGGAAAACACCCAGCTCACAACAGGACACAGACAGCCGCGGTGGAAGACCTACGAGAGCACATCCGATCTTTCCCCTGTGTTGAGAGTCACTACACCAGAAAGGACACCAGGAGACAGTACCTTGACCCTGCTCTCACCGTCACCAAGATGTACCATCTGTACAAGGAGAAATGCCAGGCTGAGGGAAACACTCCAGAGTCTTGTCGTAAATACAGAGATGTATTCAATTCAGATTTCAATTTGTCCTTCCACAAACCAAAGAAAGATCAGTGCCTAGTGTGTGTGAACTATGCGGCAAAACTTAAAGAAGGCGTAACAGAAGATGAGGAAAAGGAATACCAGAGGCACACCCAGATGAAACTAAGAGCAAGAGAGGAGAAGGCAAAAGACAAGGAGCTGGCCAAACAAGATTCGTCCATCCATGTTGTTACCCTTGACCTTCAGGCTGTTCTTCCAACCCCATGCGGCCTTGTGAGTCAATTGTACTACAAGCGCAAGCTCTCTGTTTACAATTTCATGGTGTATTCTCTGGCAGATGGAAAGGCAACCTGCTATGTTTGGGATGAGACAAATGGAAAGAGGGGCTCAGTGGAAATTGCCTCTTGCCTTCTTCTCTACTTCCAGTCCCTTCCAGTGTCAGTGAAAGAGGTTGTGCTCTATTCAGACTGCTGTGGAGGACAAAATCGCAATCAGTACTTAGCAGTAGCCATCCTGTATGCCCTCGAGCAAGTTCCCACTATCACTTCAGTCACCCACAAGTACCTGGAGACCGGCCATACGCAGATGGAATGTGATTCTATGCACTCAGCAATTGCATTTGCACAAAAAGCAAGCCCTGTGTACACTCCCAGTGGCTGGGACATTATTTTCCGCATGGCGAGGCGGCACAACCCCTACACTGTCGTCCCCATTCGGTTCAGTCAGATCCTTGACTTCAAGCACCTGGCATCACAGGTCATCCGCAACACCAAGGTGGACAGGCAGAGCAAGCGAGTGAGCTGGCTGAAGATGAAGGTGATCCACTTCAGCAAAGGCCAAGACACCATGTACTTCAAGTACGACTTTGATGACAGTGATTACCACCAGCTCTGTCTCTCAACA
Source organism: Stramonita haemastoma (assembly GCA_030674155.1). Classification (NCBI taxonomy): domain Eukaryota; kingdom Metazoa; phylum Mollusca; class Gastropoda; order Neogastropoda; family Muricidae; genus Stramonita; species Stramonita haemastoma. Next base: position 66,863,068 of record CM060322.1, read on the forward strand.
CCCTCAGCAAGGAGGAGGCAGCCATCTCTGGGGCAGATCATCAAGCCTCGTTACCAGGGCAAGCTGCCCATTTCAGAGGCCAAGAAGCGAGACCTACTTTCCCTGTGTCGCTCAGGTGTGATTCCAGAGGAGCACCACCCCTTCTACAACAACCTGCCGACCTTGGTCAGCCAGGTGGACCGTCTGGAGGAGCTGGATGTGAACGACTGTGACAGTGGGGAGGAGACAGACTAGAATTGGCTGCAAGGCTGTGTGGGGAGGGTGGGATGGGGAGGGGG
>CM060322.1:66868345-66892677 GCA_030674155.1 Stramonita haemastoma
TGGTGGTGGTGGTGGAGTTATTGTTTTGTTATCTGTGATGAGACATTAGTCCCTTACTGTGGGTGGAGTGACAGTGGGTGTTATTCTTTGATGCCGGGGTTGTGACTGAATACCTGTTTTATGTTATCTGCTGGTTTGGATTAGGAAGGGACAACCAAAGTGATCTGATTGTGACTGAAGGGAGCAGGATAGCCTAATGGTTATTTATTTTATTTTATCTATTACCACTTTATGTCACATGAGATTTCTCTGTGTGAATTTTTTTTTAGGGGGGGGGGGGGGGGGGGGGGGGCATCGCCACAAATGCAGCATTTACCCATTGGTTTTTTTCCCCCTCAGGGATGGTGTCTAAACAGACACCTGTGTGCATGCTGTTTTTTTTTAAATATTTTTTTCATCACACAGATGGCCTGTTCTTTGGAAAGGCTAAATGGGGTTTTCACATGTGCAAAATGTTCTGCTGCAAAGGGGGCCTTGGTTTATAGTGTCATCTGAATGAGATTTTTGTTTCGCTTTGTTTCAGCCCATTTAGATTGTTTTGTTTAATCCCATTTACATCTTTTTTAGCCCATTTAGATGGGTTGTTTTAGCCATTTAGATGCTGTTGTTTTAGCCCATTTAGATGGTTTTGTTTTAGCTCATTTAGTTATTTTAGCTCACTTAGTTATTTTAGCCCATTTAGATCATTATTTTAGCTTATTTAGATTGTTTTGTTTTAGCCCATTTAGATTGTTTTAACTCATTCATATGGTTTTGTTTTAGCCCATTTAGATGGTTTTGTTTTAGCCCATTTAATGGTTTTGTTTTAGCCCATTTGTGACGCTCCCACCACATAATGAGACGGAGTGCACATGAGATCAATTTTTAGTTATTGACATGTTATTAATGCGCAATAAAGTAGCTATCAAATACAAAAGACAATTGAAAATCGAACAATTCTGTGCAACATTATTACAAATTGAAATGATAGACTGCAGGATGTGACAAAATGAGAAACGGGCAAGTTTATTTTAGTAACAGGTTGTCAGAATGAGTGCTTTGGTATTTTCAAAACACATTTAAAAACAAAAGGAATAAAATTAATGTTTTTTGTTTTTCAGTGCCATTTAGATTTTTTTTTCAGCCCATTTACATTTTAAATTAAATCCCATTTTATTATTGTTAGGGTTTTGTTTTAGCCCATTTAGATGGTTTTTTATCCATTTAGATGGTGTTAGATTAGATTATTTAAGTTTTAATGGATTGTTAACTCCTTAAGCATGGCACATAAGTCCATATGGTGAGACTTAACAAGTGATGGGTGTAAAAACCAACAACACCATGTCCTGATGTTGTTGGGGTTTTTTTTTTATTTGTCATCAGCAGATGGCCTGTGGGAACACACATGGGGCCTTGGTTTATAATCTCATCTGAATGAAACTTTTGTTTCCTTTTGTTTAAGCCCATTTAGATGGTTTTGTTTTAGCTCATTTGGATGGTTTTGTTTTAGATCATTTGGATGGTTTTGTTTTAGATCATTTGGATGGTTTTGTTTTAACAGATTTAGATTGCTGTTTTAGCCCATTTATATGGTTTTGTTTTAGCCCATTTACATGGTTATTTTGGCCCATTCAAGAGGTTTTGTTTTAGCCCATTTAAATTATTTGAGCCCATTTAGATGGTGTTGTTTTAACCCATTTAGATGGTTTGTTTAGCCCATTTAGATGGTTATTTTAGCCCATTTAAATGGTTTTGTTTTAGCCCATGTAGATGGTTTGTTTTAGCCCATTTAGATGGTTTTATTTTAGCTCATTAAGACCGTTTTCTTCTAGCCCATTTAGATGGTTTTTCTTTTAGCCCTTTCAGACGGCTATATTTTAGCCATTATATGTGTGTGATTTAAAGTATGGAAGTGGTAAGAAACTCAGTAGAGCATGGCAGCAGAGAGTCCTCAGAGGAGAAGCCCCCTTCAAACAAGTGTTTCAGGCCTTTAATCTTCCTTACACTCTAGGGAGGCCGGCCCACATCCAGTTCATGACTCTGGATGTCTCTGCTGCCCTTTATGTATTTAGATAGTTTCGTTTTAACCCATTTAGATCGTTTTATTTTAGTTTATTTAGATTTTGTTTTAGCTGATTTAGATGGTTTTGTTTTAGCTTGTTTAGCTTGTTTTAGCCCATTTATATGGTTTTATTTTAGCCCATTTAATGGTTTTAGCTGATTTAGATTGTTTTGTTTTAGCCCATTTAGATGGTTTTGTTTTAGCCCATTTAGATCGTTTGTTTAGCATATTTGGATGGATGTTTTAGCCCATTTAGATGGTTATTTTAGCCCATTTAGATGGTTTTGTTTTTAGCTCATTTAGATGGTTTTGTTTTAGCCCATTTAGATTGCTGTTTTAGCCCATTTAAGATAGAGGTTGATGGTTATTTTAGATCATTTAGATGGTTTTGTTTTAGCCCATTTATATCATTTTAGATCATTTAGATGGTTTTGTTTTAGCCCATTTAAATGGCTGTATTTTACCCATTATGTGTCTGTGATTTAAAGCATAGTAGTGGCAACTTGCATAGAGCATTGCAGTAGAGAGTCCTCAGAGGCGAAGCCCCCTTCAAAGCCCCATTCAAACAAGTGTTTCGGGCCTTTAATCTTCCTTACACTCTAGAGAGGCTGGCCCACATCCAGTTCATGATTCTGGATGTCTCTCTGCTGCAGCTTTATGTATTTAGATGGTTTTGTTTTAGCCCAATTAGATTTTGTTTTACCTCATTTAGTTGTGTTTTACCCCATTTAGATGGTTTTGCTTCAGCCCATTTAGATGGTTATTTTAGCCCATTTAGACAGGTCTATTTTAGCCATTATATGTGTGTGATTTAAAGTATGGTAAAGAAACTCCTGTAGAGCATGGCAGCAGAGAGTCCTCAGAGGAGAAGCCCCCTTCAAACAAGTGTTTCGGGCCTTTAATCTTCCTTACACTCTAGGGAGGCCGGCCCACATCCAGTTCATGACTCTGGATGTCTCTCTGCTGCCCCTTTATGTATTTAGATGGTTTCGTTTTATCTCATTTAGATGGCTTTGTTTTAGCTTCCGCTCAATTAGATTCAGCCCATTTAGATGGTTTAGTTTTAGCCCATTTGGTTATGTTTTAGCCCATTTTGATTATTTTAGCCCATTTAGATGGTTTTGTTTTAGCCCATTTAGATGTTTCGTTTTAGCTAATTTGGTTTTGTTTTAGCTCATTTCGATTATTTTAGTCCATTCAGATGGTTTCGTTTTAGCCCATTTACATGGTTTTGTTAAGCCCATTTAGATGGTTTTGTTTTAGCTCATTTAGACGGCTGTATTTTAGCCATTATATGCGTGTGATTTAAAGTATGTAAGTGGCAAGAAAGTCTCATAGAGCATGGCAGCAGAGTCCTCAGAGGAGAAGCCCCCTTCAAACGAGTGTTTCGGGCCTTTAATCTTCCTTACATTCTAGGGAGGCTGGCCCACATGCAGTTCATGACTCTGGATGTCTCTCTGCTGCCCCTTTATGTATGTGATTAGCTCTCGACTCAGATTCAAACCCATGATCTCTGGACATGTACATTCTTTTTAGGGGGAGGGAGGAATTAGCACCATATGGGGGATTAGACGGCTGTATTTTTTTTTTTTGCTTCTATGTGTGCGATTTAAATATTGGTATTTTTGAGGGAGCACGTTTAGACTGTAATTCAGGATTTTATGTGCAAGATTTAGACACTGTATTTAGCAATTTTTTGTATACAATTGACAAGTTTAGCCCATTTACACCATTGTATTATAGCCATTTTTATATGTGTTTTAATTATGGCACTTTTAGACCACTGTATTTGAGCCATTTTATGTGTGCAATTTAAATGTTCATATTTTTAGATTGTTTTATTTTAGCCCATTTAGAAGATTTATTTTAACCCATTTAGATGAGCTATTTTAACCATTTTATGTGTGCGATTTAAATGTTGGTATTTTTAGATGGCTGTAGCCCATTTGGATATTTGTTCTTTAGCCATTTTACCTGCGAGATTTACGACGGCTGTATCTCGTCCTTTTATGCATACGATTTAAATGTCAATATTTTTAGATAACTTTTTTTTATCCATTTATTCGTCTGGTTTAAATGTTGGAATTTTTAGATGGTTGTATTTTAGTCATTTTATTTTAGAGGATAAAATGTCAGTATTTTTAGATGACATGCCTCCCCAAAAGTCAAAATGTGGCTACCTTCATGTTGAGCAAAAATGGTCGTATATGCAAAATCTCACCATTGGTGAACCTCAGAGGTGTAGCAGCGAGTCTACTGCTCTCTCTCTCTCTCTCTCTCTCTCTCTCTCTCACAAACACACACATGCAATTCATGCACATACCCCTCAGAAAGAAAAAAAAACACAAGTCAGGGGTTGTGTACAGAAGCTCACAAAGAAAGCAGTCCACAGTTCTGGCAATGAACACGTTGAGAGGCAGGAGAGAGGGGGTGGTTGTAATGACACTTTCTTTTATTTCAGCAGTCACATCTCCTGCCTCCCAACATGATGCCTGTTGCAAGATGTGTGGCCGTGGTTTGATGCGATGATGTGTTGCAAGATGTGCGGCCGTGGTTTGATACGATGATGTGTTGCAAGATGTGTGGCCGTGGTTGATACACACTTGTGCTGCCACCACCCCTTCCATCATGGACAGACACCATCTGCACACAGCAACATCAGTGACACATCAGTCACCACATAACACATAGCATCAGTGACTTGTCAGTCACCACATGACACATAGCATCAGTGACATGTCAGTCACCCCATAACACAGTACCATCAGTGACACATCAGTCACCACATAACACAGTACCATCAGTGACGCATCAGTCACCACATAACAGTAGCATCAGTGACACATCAGTCACCACATAACAGCACCAGTGACACATCAGTCACCACATAACACAGTACCATCAGTGACGCATCAGTCACCACATAACAGTAGCACAGTGACACATCAGTCACCACATAACAGCACCAGTAACACATCAGTCACCACATAACAGCATCGGTGACACATAAGTCACTGCATACACCAGCAGTGACATGTCAGTCACCACATAACAGCATCAGTGACATGTCAGTCACCACATAACAGCATCAGTAACACATCAGTCACCACATACGCGTCAGTGACATGTCAGTCACCACATAACAGCATTAGAGACACGTCAGTCACCACATAACATCAGCAACCTTGGCTCAATTGTCTAATCATACTACACTAGTGTAGAAAGAGGAAGGAAGGATATTTTGTGCATCTAATCTCTCTAACAGGGGTGATTTTCAACTTTGTTTTTTTACCAATACTGAACTTTATTTTTTTAACCATAGGGGTACATGATACTCTTTATCAAATAATCATTGCAAACAAAGATGTCTAAAACTGTAAGTGAATACCTGAAATACACACTGCATGAATAACAGAGTAAAGCAGAGTTTTTAGAGTACAAAAAATGGGGAATATTATAGTGGATGAGTTCACAGGAGAGGTGTAACCACTTCCCCTCCTAAATGCTCGAGTCTGGGCTATGCCCCCTGAAGCTGAAGCCTTTTTATATTTCTTTTTTTTTTCTTAAGTAGACAAACTTTCTCCTAATGAAAATCTTATCAGGTATGAAAATACTGAAGATCCCTTTACTGTCTAAAATAACCCCAGTGAAGAAAGAAAAGTCAAGTGCAGCGCCTACCCTAACAAAAAAAATAATGAGTGGTGCTGCACTTGTGGTGATGCTCTCCCCACAGGGAGGGAGCAGCCCGAATTTCATGCGGAGAAATCTGCTGTGACATAAAATGGTATAAAAAAAAAAAATTTAATAACCACCTGTCCAGTAGATCCCCATTCAGCAAGTCCTGACTCGTGTCTCTCTGCACAGTCTTCAGCTGTCTGCATGCGCCAACCCTGTGAACACACAATAAATACTTTAGTCACTGACAATGCAACACACGTGCGCACACACACATGCAAAAATCCCAACAAATTCCCCTAATGTTCCATCCTGTAGAAATATACTAGTTTGAAAGCTACATGAATATCGCACTCACCTGTGCACACCTAAATGAATAAACACCACACTGAGTGAAATACCAGACTGACCATTTGTGCTGATTAGTAAAAACATGACCAACAAAAAAGGAAGTGCCAATGCAATGAAGACGTGCCCCTAGGTGTGGAGAAAATAGCCAGCCTCTGACCTTCTCACCTTTCAGGTACCAGTCACAGGTAAACACACACACAACATAACACACACGCACGCACGTTCACACACACAAACAGTGCACTTAACTTGTGATGGAGATGGCAGCCTCCTGTCCTGATCTCTTCAGTCTTGGTTTCATCAACCCTGTAACACACAGCAGTGAACATGTAGAAACAACAGCTACTTCACTACATAGATGAAGCACTCTCACACACAAACACACACACGCGCACGCACAATTTGCAACTATAACAACTTTGGAAAGGAGAAGAGCAAATAGCTGACGTGACGATATTGTGACCTCTTCTTATTCGTTTTTGGTCTTTTGTCTCCCTGGGGAGAGCATCCCAAATTTCATGCAGAGAACTCTGCTGTGACTGACAGAGGTATGCACAGCACTCACCTGCATGTAGATCCCCATTCAGCAAGTCCTGACTCCTCTCTCTGCATCTTCAGCTGTCTGCATGTGCCAACCCTGTGAACACACAATAAATACTTTAGTCACTGACAATGAGACACACACACACACATGCAAAAAAAAATTACTCTCATGTTCCTGCACGTAGAGAGATACTAATTTGAAGACTAAATGAATACCACACTCACCTGTGTACACCTAACTAAATGAACACAAAACTGAAATACACTCAAAATGTACACCCCCCCCCCCCCCGACTGGCCATTTGTGTTGGTTAGTAAAAACATGGCCATCAAAAAGAGAATGACATGGATTGTGACATGCTCTTAGGTGAGGAGAAAATGACCAGCCTCTGACCTTCTCACCTTTCATCTTCCTGTCACAGGTAAACACACACGCACACAAGCACGCATACACGCACGCAAACACATACAGTGCACTTAACTTGTGATGGAGATGGTAGCCTCCTGTTCTGATTTCTTCAGTCTTGGTTCATCAGACCTGTAACACACAGCAGTGAACATGTAGAAACAACAGCTACCTCACTACATGCATTAAGCATATCCACCCATACACACACAAACATAAAGCATGCACACACACACAAACTTTTTTTTGGTAATATACAACTAAAGTGAGATGGATTCCAATAAATTACATTTGCAACATATTCTTCTTCCCTGGAATATTACGAAAACATCTAACCTCAACAGAGAGCTTGTGACAACCACAACGAAATTTGATAAGAGCGTAGACACATATATGTGATAGATATGTATTTTCCAAACCAATATCGAATTTATAGTTTTATAATAAAGACATCTACTATTGTCATGAGGCATATTGCTCCAATTACTAACAAAACAAAAAACAAATTTAAAAAGCCTTTAATATGTGAGCTTGTAGATTGATAATTGAACAAAACTGTCCCACACTTTTAAAAAAAAAACAAAAAACAACAAACAACAACAAACCAAACCAAACACTGCAAAAAGAGGTTTGTTCCTGACAACATTCTGTACAGAATCACCACTCTCATAGCTAACAAATACACATGAGAAATTTTTTTAAAAATTCAAAGGGGGGCAGCTGCTCTTGAGATTACAGCTCTTGAACTTTCATGCTGCGAATTTTGCTGTGACTGACAGAGGTATGCACAGCACTCACCTGCCCCTGTAGATCCCCATTCAGCAAATCTTACTCCTCTCTCTGCACAATCTTCAGCTGTCTGCAATTGCCAACCCTGTGAATACACAATAAATACTTTAGTCACTGACAATGCAAAACACACACACACGCAAAAAACCGAAATTCCTCTCATGTTCCTGCATGTAAAAAAATTCTATTTTGAAGACTAAACAAACACCACACTCACCTGTGCCCACCTAACTAAATGAACACAACAGTGATATAACACACTCAGTAAATCTACCACCCCCACCCCCCCTCAACAGGCCATTTGTGTTGGTAGTAAAAACATGGCCAACAAAAAGAGAATGACCGTGGATTGGTGACATGCTCTTAGGTGAGGAGAAAATGACCAGCCTCTGACCTTCTCACCTTTCATCTTCCTGTCACAGGTAAAACACCACACAAGCATGCATGCACGCATCAAACACACACAGTGCACTTAACTTGTGATGGAGATGGCAGCCTCCTGTCCTGATCTCTTCAGTCTTGGTTCATCAGCCCTGTAACAACAGCAGTGAAGATGTAGAAATAACAGCTACCTCACTACATAAACGAACAACACACACACACACAAAGACAAAAAACTTGCCTACACACTAATAAATGTAATCCACCCTCTCCCCCCCCCCCCCCCCCAAACAAGACACAGAAATGTACAGACTGAGTAACTTACCACACAAAAAAAAAGATGGCGCCATCAGTCCTCAGCTATCTGGGAACACCAACGCTGAAACGCATAAACAGAATATTAGACACCATCTATACACAACCCCCCCACCCCCACCCCCAAAATGTACAAACTAATACTTACCACAGAAAAAAGATGGCACCACCAGTCCTTGGTCATCATGGAACACCCACCTGAAACGCACAAACACAAATTAATATACATAACACTGCAGAGAAATGCATGGGCTTCAGACACACAACATACAAACACCTGTGTCTATACCTCTTCATTTACAACACAAATCATTTCAAGGTTCAACGGATGCCACAGTCAAGTGGTTACGACCCTTCAACTTCAATACCATGGATCCATCAAGTCCTGGTTCAAACCTCAACGCAGTCTGGTGAATTCAAACCCCCAAATAACTCCATCCTTTTTTCCCCTTCTCCCCCTATCATTCTTTTTCCAAAAGAAAAATAGTTTTTAAAACAAAATAAACGGGGGATTTAAAAGTGCACATAAGTGCTTATTCTAATATCCTAAAAATAAATTTAAAAAAAACAAATAAACGCACAGTACTTACATGTAACACACAGAAAAGAACATATAGAACATGCCTACACAAATACATGAACCCCCCCACCCCTCAACCGCCTTCCCCCCCCGCCCTTTTTCGCTACTCCCCCCCCCCCCCCCCTCTCCCCGAGAGAAGACACAAAGTACAGACTGAGTACTTACCACAGAAAAAAAAGATGGCGCCATCAGTCCTCAGCTATCTGGGAACACCAACGCTGAAACACACAAACAGAATAAATACACACCATCTATACACACACACACACCCCCCCCGTTCACTCACCCTGGAAATGTAATACAAACTGAATACTTACCACAGAAAAAAGATGGCACCACAGTCCTTGGTCATCATGGAACACCCACCCTGAAACGCACAAACACAAATTAATATACATAACAACTGCAGAGAAATGCATGGGCTTCAGCACACAAATGACAAACACCTGTGTTATACCTCTCTCATTTACAACATAAATCATTTTAAGTTTTGACAGATGCCACAGTCAAGTGGTTACGACCGTTCAACTTCAATACCATGGATCCATCAAGTCCTGGTTCAAACCGCAATGCAGTCTGGTGAATTGAAGTGTGGGGATTTTTAACAACTACCGAGGTCAACTTCAAGTGCAGACCTGCCAGTGCCTTAATGCCTTTCATGTAAATACACATGTACAAGATGAAATATGCACGTTCAAGACCCAATAATTCATGTCAGCCTTCAGTGGGTTACGGAAACATGAACATACCCAGCATACATCTCAAGCTGGAATGCAGCGACCTTCATGGTGGTTGTTTAAAAACGGTCGCATATGCGAAATCTCACCATTGATGAACCTTGGAGCTCTAGCTGAGAAACAGGAAAAAAATGTGAAGGTTCGACAGGGAAGATGACACGCACTTGTGTCAAACCTTTCTGATTTATGTAGCACATCATTTTCAAACCCCCCAAATAACTCCAACCATTTTTTCCATTCTCCTTCTTTGCCTCTATGATTTTTTTCAAAGGAAATAATTTTTTTTTAAAAGGGGGGATTTAAAAAAAAAAAACAAAAAAACAGCAAGCGAGAACTCCTCGGCAAATTCTGTGGAAACAAGCTACTCTGCTAGAGAAACACACACACACACACAAGACAAAACATCTTGCACACATGTTAAAACCTGTTCCTCTTTTCAAAACAGTAAGCAATTATGTGCAAATGGAACAGATGACAAAATTTACAAAAACGCATACACATAGGCCACATGAGTGCTTATTCTGATATCCTCAAATTTTTTTTTTTAAATATAACTAAACACACACACGCATGCAGTGACTTGACTTACTTGACTTATGCCTGTGAATTCCTTGGGAACAAATAGCTGCAACAACACTCCTCCAATGGACTTGGTTCTGGGAGATCCTCTTCAGCTCTGCCCACGTCATTCCGGCTGCCTTCGTCTCTGCTTCAATGCTTCTGCGCCAAGTCTGTTTTGGTCGACCCACTTTCTGCTTCCCTTGTGGGTTCCAGTCAAGGGCCGGCCTGGTGATGCTTGAAGAAGGCTTGCGGAGCATATGGCCAATCCATCCCCCACGCACGCAGTACTTACATGTAACACACAGAAAAGAACAGATGTAGAACATGCCTACACACAAATACATGAACCCCCCCCCCTTCAAACCTCCCCCCCTGCCTCTTCCCCCCCCCCCCCCACCGGAGACAAGACACAAATGTACAGACTGAGTACTTACCACAGAAAAAAAAGTTGTCGCCATCAGTCCTCAGCTATCTGGGAACTTCTTCCTCTTCTATCCCATAGTCTATTTTGACCGTAGGGCCCCACGGAAGACCTCGCAACCAGCTCTCTCCATTTCCCTCTGTCCTCGACCTTTCTCAGGGTGTCACTCAGCCTGAGCCCGTCCACTCTCGGATGTTGTCCTCCCATCTCTTTCTCTGCATGCCTCTCCTTCTCCCACCTTGCACAGTTCCTTGCAGAATTGTCTTGGAAAGCCGTGTTGATCTTGCGACGTGCCCATACGTTTTTTTACTGTGGTCAGGATGTCTTCAAAATAAAAGATCTGGGAACACCAAGCTGAAAAAGACAAACAGAATATATAGACACCATATATCACCCCCCCCCCCCCCCCCCCAAAATGTACAAACTGAATACTTACCACAGAAAAAAGATGGCACCACCGATCCTTGGTCAACATGGAACACCCACCCTGAAAGCACAAACACAAATTAATATACATAACAGCTGAAGAGAAATGCATTGGCTTCAGCACACAACATGACACACACCTGTGTCATACCTTTCTCATTTACAACACAAATCATTTCAAGGTTCGACTCTATTATCTGACCCCCCCCCCCCCCCCCCCCCAGATGTTTTCAGTTTCTTCATGTACTAACCATGGTAAAAAATTATTTTATAAAAAAAGCCAAAATCAATTTCTGTACATGATTTTACAAATATGTGTAATCTCACACACACCTCTCAGAGGCAGACTCCAGCCTCTAACTGTCCCTTCCCATTGTCGTCGCATGGTCCTGGGATTCACCAAAGCTGTGACATCAAAAACACACAAAATGAACACACACAAAAATTGAACACAAAAAACAAAAACATTTTTGAGATTCTCTCTCTCTCGTTTGCTCTACACGTCAATGTGTTGGAAAATAATGCAATTCACACCTCTCATGGCCGTAATTTTAGATTAAAAAATAAACAAACAAAAAGGGAACACAAAAATAAATTATTACAAATGTCTATTAAAGATATTTATAAAGCAGCTCTCTCTCACACACACACACAGTGCTGACTCTACTCTCCCCGAAAGTCTTTCGGATGAGACAGTAAACCGAGGCCCCATGTGCAACGCACCCTAGAACATCTTGCGCACACGTTAAATCCTGATCCGCTTTTTGTGAGGGTAGGCATTGTGTGCCGGTGGGAACAGATGACAATATTTACACAATTGCATACACACGGGGACAGGATGAAAAAAAAGCACATGAATGCTTATCCCATTATCCTTGATATAAAACAATAAAATAAAAAATTTTAAACAGACACACACACTGAGAAACAAATTCAGTTACCTTCTATTCACACTCACTCACTCAATCAGTCCTCATTGTCCCAAAGGAATAGGGGGGACATGAGAGAAGATGCAACAGAGATCTTTTTCCATCTTCACAATCCTGTTGCTAGTAGGAGGTGTTGCAGGGTTGGGCGGTCCAGTCTTTGATGTTGTCAACCCATGATTTCTTTTGGCAGCCTCTTCTTCTCTTGCCCTCGACTGTTCCTTGCAAGATGGTTTTTGCTAAGGTGTTGCTACTTCTATTATCTGCACACAAATCTCTGTATTCAAACAGCAACCCTGCTAACACACAACACATTCAACATTGCTGATGCCATGTTTTCATTTAACAATGTCTCCAGCTCCCATCCGCCAAAAACACATGCACACACACACACGAACGCACGCACGCGCCGGACGCACACAACACGCACCGCAGGGCGGATAGCGTAGTGGTAAAAAATTGCGCTCCTAATTTGACGACCGTTTCAATTCTTATCAAGGGGATTTTTTGCCCTGGAGTTAACATCAGTGCTAACTCCGCTCTCCCCCAAAGTCCTTCGGATGAGACTATAAACCGATGCACTTGCGCACATGTTAAATCCTGTTTCGCTTTTGTAAGAGTAGCCATTGTGTACCAGTGGGACAGATGACAAGATCTACAAAACTGTATACACATGGGGATTGGATGTAAAAAACCACATCAGTGTTTATTCCATTATCCTGATATAAAAAAATAAAATAAACAAACAAACAAACGCACTTACCTAATAAAAAATGTGCCATCCACCTGATTTTCGTGATTGTCTTGGATTGGAAAACCTGGGAATGCAACAGAAACCATTATCAGTAGATTGACATGTCACTACCCCCCCCCCTCACCCCATAACCCACCTCCCCCCCCCCCCCCCCCCCACCAGCACGAAGACAATTGTGTACAGAAACATTGTGCTGGCATTTGACGACTTGAATTTTAACCTAAATATCGAGGGGCATTTATTCTCCCTGGGGGAGAATTAACTGTACAAGTGAACCTTGACGTCCACGCTTCCCCAATCGTCTTTCGCTCAATTGAACTAAAAGTGATGTGCCCAGTGTACAAATAGATAGCTGTAGTAACATCTTCACCACATATGTTAATCACTCTGTTCCACTTTATCTAGTAAATGTAGGACCTCATAATGTGTGCTTTTCAAGGAACAGGCATGACAATAATCTACAAAACTGTCATACACACGGGGACTGGATTAAAAAAAGCACAGAGTGCTTATTCCTTTATCCTCGATATAAAAGAATAAAATAAATAAAACAAACGGCCCTTACCAATAAAAAATGTGCCAGCCACCTGATTTCTCCTATGAGATTGATCTATAGCTAAGTGTAATTAAGCACCCTTGGGAATCAAAACAGAAACTCCAAATAGCAATATCCAAAAATCAGACGAGTCCTTGAGAGTGCATTGTCCATTCCCACCCCACTCCTCATCTTACCTCCACAATGACTGCACCACCCCCCCCCCCCCCCCCCCCCCACCCATAAGTTATTCAATGGACTATAAACCGAGGCCCATGTGCGAACGCACGCAAACATCTTGCGCACACGTTAAAACCCCGTTCCGCCTTTCCAAGAGCAGGCCATTGTGTGCCGGTAGACCAATGACAAAATTATTTAAAAAAACCAGCATGCACACAGGTGTCGTGTTTCGACACCATCCCAAGGGAAAAAAAAAAACGGGTAGGTGCTGCATTTGTGGCGACGGCTCTCACTGGGAGAGCAGCCCAAATTTCATGCAGAGAAATCTGCTGTGACATAAAAGTGGTAAATAAATAAAAATAATATCTTACCTCCCAGTTCTGTCCTTCCACTGTCTACCACACCGACTCTTGCAACTCACAGAATGAACGTGTATGTATAATGACACATGTAACCACAATGTCCACAACTCTTCCACAAATAGTCCTTCAGATGAACTATAAACCATGGCCGTATTGAATGTACACACATCTTGGCACACGTTAAATCTTGTTCTGTCTTTTCAAAAGAGTAGCCACTGTGTGCCAGTGGGAACAATGAAAGATCTACAAAACTGTATACACAGGGGATTGGATTTATAAAAAAGCCCACGAATGCTTATTCATTATCCTCGATATAAAAGAATAAAATAAAACAAACGGCACTTACCTAATAAAAATATGCCAAGCCACCTGTTTTCTCATTGTCTTGGTATGGAAAGAAATGGGATGGATCACCATACGCTCCGCAAGCCTGCTTCAGATGTCACCAAGGCAGGCCCTTGACTGGAACCCACAAGGAAGCGAAAGTAGGTCGACCAAAACAGACCTGGCGCAGAAGCATTGAAGCAGAGACAAAGGCAGCCAGAATGATGTGGCCCGAGCTGAAGAGGATCTCCCAGAACCAAGTCTGTTGGAGGAGTGCTGTTGTGGCCCTATGTTCCCAAGGGAACCCACAGGCAATGTCAAGTCAAGTCCTGGTAGAGAAAACCTGGGAAAGCAACAGAAACTGTTTCAGTAGATTGACATGTCACCATCCCCCCCCCCCCCCCCTACACAACACAGAGTAAGTCCTTCGGTAAGACTATAAACAACACGCCATGTGCAAATGCACGCAAACATCTTGCGCACACATTAAAACCCCATTGCCGCCTTTCCGAAGAGCAGGCCATTGGTGCCGGTAGGAGGGGATGACAAAATTACAAAAATAAACTAGCATGCACACAGGTGTCGTGTTTAGACACCATCCCTGAGGGAAAAAAAAAATTACTGGGTAGGCGCTGCACTTGTGGCAACGCACTCTCCCCAGGGAAGCAGCCCGAATTTCAACCAAAAAATCTGTTGTGATATAAAGTGGTATAAAAATAATAATAATAATAATAATAATAATAATTACCTCTGCCACAGTCCTGTCTTCCTCCCAGTCCTGCTTTCCACTATCTCCACACACCAACCTTGCAACTCACAGAATGAACGTCTATGTATATGCACATGTACACAATGTCCACAACTCTCCCACAAATAGTCCTTTGGATGAACTATAAACCGAGGTTGTATGTGAATATACACAGAACATCTTGCGCACATGTTAAATCTTGTTCTGCTTTTCAAAAGAGTAGGCCACTGTGTGCCAGTGGTAACAAATGACAAGATCTACAAAACTGTATACACAGGGGATTGGATGTAAAAAAAAAAAAAAAAAAAAGCACACGAGTGCTTTTTCCATTATCCTCGATATAAAAGAATAAAATAAATAAAAAACAAAGGGCACTTACCTAATAAAAATGTGCCAGCCACCTGATTTTCTCATTGTCTTGGTATGGAAAGAAATGGGGATGGATCAGCCATACGCTCCACTCCACAAGCATGCTTCAGATGTCACTAGGCAGGCCCTTGACTGGAACCCACAAAGGAAGCGGAAAATAGGTCAACCAAAACAGACCTGGCACAGAGCATTGAAGCAGAGACAAAGGCAGCTGGAATGATGTGGGCCGAGCTGATGAGGATCTCCCAGAACCGAGTCCGTTGGAGGAGTGTTGTAGTGGCTTTTTCTTCCCAAGGGAACCCACAGGCATAAGTCTTGGTTTAGAAAACCTGGGAAAGTAACAGAAACCATTATCAGTAGATTACATATCACTCCTCCCCCCTCCCCCATACACCCACTCCCCCCCTCCCCCCAATACACACACAGAGTAAGTCATTCAGATGAGACTATACACCAAAGCCCGATGTGCGAACACATGCAGGCCACTGTGTGCCGGTAGGACCGGATGACAAAATCATTAAAAAAAACCAGCATGTACACCATCCCTGAAGGAAAAAAAAAAAATGGGTAGGGCTGCACTTGTGTGACACGCTCTCCCCGGGGAAATCAGCCCAAATTTCACGCAGAGAAATCTGCTGTGACATTAAGTGGTATAAAAATAAATAAAATAAAGAATAATTACCTCTGCCACAGTCCTGACTCTCTTCCTCCCAGTCCTGTCCTCCACTATCTCCACACACCGACCTTGCAACTCACAGAATGAACGTGTATGTATACATACATCCATACATGGTATGGATCGGTGGTCTAGGTGGTAACGCGCCTTGCCTAGAAAGCAAAAAGTCTGGGTCGAGTGTGCGGTGGTTCAGACCCCATTTGGGCCCAGAACTTTCAGGGAGAGCAGCCCAAATTTCGTGCAAAGAAATCTGATCTGACATAAAGTGGTACAAAATACAAATGTACCCAATGTCCATAACTCTCCCACAAGAGTCTTTCGGATGAGACTATAAACCAAGGTCATATGTGAATGTACGCAGAACATCTTGCGCACACGTTATATCCTGTTCTGTTTTTCAAAAGAGTAGGCCACTGTGCGCCAGTGGGAACTGATGACAAAATTTACAAAACTGGATGCACATGGGGACTGGATGCAAAAAAAAGTACATGCATACTTATTACATTAGCCTCGATATAAAAGAATAAATTTAAATAAACAACATCTGCAGCATATCACCCCCCCCCCCCCCCTTCCCCAACCCGGTTCGATTCCGGTCAGGAGATTTTTCTCTTGGAGTTAACATCAGTGCTGACTCCACTCTCCCCAAAAGTCCTTTGGATGAGACTTTAAACCAAGATCCCATGTGCAACGCACGCAGAACATCTTGCGCACATGTTAAATCCTGTTCCAGCTTTTCGTAAGAGTAGGCCATCATGTGCCGGTGGAAACAGATGACATTTACAAAACAGCATACACACGGGGACTGGATGTAAACAATAAAACACACACACCCCACACACATGCCCATGCGCACACACATGTACACACACTCATACACCACACACACACACAAAACACACACACTCAGACACACACAACACACACACACATGCCCATGCGCAACACATGCACACACTCGCACACACTCATACACCACACATACAACACACCACACAAAACACACACACACACAGACCAAATCATAAAAATCACAACAACAAATAAAACAAAAACCCCCAATTTTTTTTTCTTTTCTGCTGCCTCGTCCTCTGTGACATCCTCATACTGCTGTTCCCACACCGCTCATTACAATCTCCCCGCCACAGCCATATGCAGATTCGTTGTCCAAAACCAAAAAATTGTAGACAGGGTTCAGTCTCAGCTGGTGTGTAGAAAGCCTTGGACATCACTCTGACCATTCTGAATCTCTCCAGGATACTGAGTTCAGTCATAGCTGGTGTGTAGAAAGCCTTGAACATCACTCTGACCATTCTGAATTATCCAGGATGCTGACTGCACTGACTCTCTCACTCAATCCTCGTGGCCCCGCTGAGGGGGGCATAAGGCACAGACAGACAAGGGACCTCCAGGCAGTCCTATCTTGGGCGAGCCACGCAACTCATTCCAGTCTTTCCCATTATCTTCATTTCCTCCTCCACAGTCCTTCTCCAGATCCCGAGGGGTCGGCCTCTGTTTCGCTTCGCTTTCGCTGTTTTGCTTGCTTTGAACAAGGGCTGCTATTATTAGCCATACTGCCCCCCCCCCAAAAAAAAAAAAACCAACAAAAAAACAAAACTGCCTTCAAGGGTAACCACTTTCCCAGGCTATGAATTCCCCTCACCCCCCCCCCCCCCCCATAAAAACTGCCTTCCCAGGCTACAAGTTCTTGCCCCCCCCCAAAAAAGCTGCCTTCCTAGTCTAACCAGTTCTCCCTATCAGTGAAAACAGTCCTGCCAGACTTACAGGAACAGATGACATTTACAAAACTGCATCACACAGGGACTGGATGTAAAAAAGCACAAGAGTGCTTATCCCATTATCCTCGATATAAAAGAATAAAATAAATTTATAATAAATAAAAATGAATAAAGAGGCTAAGCTACACAGAAAGGACAGGAGTTGGGCTTTGGTTTTCTGGGGCTACTAGAGACACTAGCCCTAGGGAGCACTTTTAGGCAGTGGCAGCTTATCCCCACTCCCTGGCTATGACCCCCTTTGGCAACCACAGCGCACAAATCCAAGACCACTCAGTCAATAGCGCTATATTTAGCGCGCCCTTTCCTTTCACTTAGTCCAAGTGTGGTCAGTTCCCCTATAAATAGCACCGCCTGGCCCCATCTGGGCTGGGATGGGATGGATAATTAGCAGCTGAGAGGAGCTGAAAGTGGGGGAAACTGACAGCTGTGCAGCCACCAGCCACAACAGATGACCGGCTGTTTAAACAGGGTGCAGCATGTTCTGAAGGACCTTCAGGGAGAGGGAAGCGGTACCAGCGCATGTGTAACACACACACACAAACACAACACACACAACACACACACACAACACAACACACACACACACAACACACACACACAACACACACACACACACACACACAACACACACAAACACACACAACACACAACATACCCCCCCACCCACCCCCCCCCTCTCTCTCCTCATTTACACACATACACTCTCTTGCTCTCTCTTACTCATGCGGATCTCGTAACACTGATGTAGACAGACATCAGATGAATACTACCATTACTCTTCTTCTATTATCATACTTTACTACCATTACTACTGCTGCAGCTACCACTACTACCATTACCACCCCAACCACTGCTCTACACACACAACACACACACACACGCACACCACAGCACACACACACACACACTCGTTCACTCACTGTCACTTTTCCACTTCACTCTAAGGCTCTATCCATATTTCCTACATGTCCACAACCAACACACAAAGGACAGGGGTGGGGTTAGACAGGATGGCTGAAAGAAAAAGGAGAGAAACTCAGAAGAACTGGAGAGCCACAGACACACTGCAGACCTGTCCTTAGTACTGTCAGTCACAGACAGTGCTGGAAAAAGGAGTGCTGTGAAAACCTTGCAGAAACACAACCATGTAAAGACTGCGTCCCTACAGAAGAGATTTCCCAACAGAAGCACAAAGAAGAAAACTTTCACTGAAACTGGAGCAGAAACATCCTAAACTCTGGAAAGTCTAACTTTCAAAGCTGAGAGGATGTTTGCCGTATGAAGCCAACAAATAGAGTTGACAATTCTGAAGCAGACAGGAAATGTGGAGAATAGTCAGGACGACACAAACAATCAACACTCCTATACAATGGGATGACAGTCAACCTTTCAAAGCCACATGTCTACCACAAAGAGAGAGGGGAAAAATCTGGAAAGATTCCCATTTGACAACCCAACAAACAGAACAATAAAGAGCTGGCTACCTGTATCACTCAAACACAAAGGAATGGACACTGACTAGGACTTCCCTGTACCAACAACTTGTATCACTACAAAACAAAGGAACATGGACACTGACTAGGATTTCCCTGTACCAACAACTTGTATCACTACAAACACAAAGGAACATGGTACACTGACTAGGATTCCTGCCCTGTACCAACAACTTGTATCACTACAAACACAAAGGAACATAGATACTGAGGACTTCCCTAAGGCTTCCTTACCAAGGCTTTCTATTTCTGCCAGCACCCCCACTCAGCCCCTCCATTCATAGCAGACCTGCAGTGCCTCACTCACCTTGCAGGCACAGTTTTAGACTAAAGGCTTACCCAGGTCTTTGGCCCTGTCTTCAATGCACCCACACTACCACTTTAGGAAGACAGAATACAGCAGTAAAGGAAATCTAAAGCAAAGAAATTTATACAGGTACATTTCCTCTTAGTTTGGTTATAAAAAAAAACATCTTGGAAAATCAGTCTGGATCAAGAAGAAAATAGCATGAAATTGAAGGGCAGATAGTGGGTATGAGGAATGAAGCTTGTGTCTATGATGCCCAGAACATTCAAAGTAAAAAGAGATATCTGCAGAGTTGATCCAACCTGGCTTCTTATAGATATAAGAGTTATTAGGGCCTGGAAAAGTGTGACTACAGATTTTAGAACCCAAACTTGTAAAACAAAGTGGGGGAGGGGGAGATAAAACACTGACAGTTATCAAATGAACACAATTTCTGAAAAGTCACAGAGACTTGGTCTTGAAATGTCACTTTTCCCAGTGAGTCTACATGTCATTTCACCAGCTACCAACCGTCTTCAAGAATTTTTAGCCTGAAATAATCAGGTGCTAACAACCCCCACCCCCACCCCCCAAAAAAAATCCATGAGTATGTTGTTGAATGTTTTCACATTTCTGATTAATGTCTATTATATACAAGTATGTTGTTGAATGTGTTCACATTTCTGATTAATGTCTATTATCTACAAGTGTGTTGTTGAATGTGTTCACATTTCTGATCAATGTCTATTATCTACAGGTATGTTGTTGAATGTGTTCACATTTCTTTAACACACTCTCTACCATCTACGAGTATGTTGTGGAATGTTTTCCTGTTTCTGAACACTCTTTATCATCTACTCGTTTTGACTCCTGGTCAGCTTTCTGTGAGGTCCTCCATGCTGACGTGAACACAGGACCATACCAAGCCACAGTGTGCACCATCTAGCTGAGGTCACCCACCACAACACCGTCTGATAACTCACATCTATTCCAAACATTCCCATCTTTGACAAAATAACCTCTTCAAACACATGGGTAAGGCAAAAGAAAAAGAGAGCATAAGGCTAAACAGACTGAATCCCACAGCACACAAATCCAACTTCACTCAGTCAAGAGTGCTAAATTTAGCGTGCCTTTCCTTTTATGGTCCAAGTGTGGTGGGTTCCTGCTATAAATAGCACCAGCTGACCCCCACCTAGACTGAGATAGATTAATTAGCAGCTAAGATGAGCTGAAAATGGGGCAAACTGACAGCTGTGATCCAACAATGACTAATGAATAATTAATTCTTCATAGTCTTCAGAGAAAAAGAAGCAGCTTTAGAAAGGTATGATAAAAGAATAGAGTAGAAACGTCCTGAGTGCTACACAGTCCTGTTTCTATTTCTACAGTGCTACATAGTCATGTACCTCTGTTTAAACCACTGCAGAATCATGTGGCTAAGTCACACTACCAATCCTAGTCAGTCACTGCAGGTACAGCTTCATGTCCACTGTGTGTAGTATCACTATTAAACCAGTCAGTCAGGCAGTATGGCTGTGACTTTGGGGGGAACAAAGACCAAATTCAGCAACATCTTTAACGTCACATGTCAAACAGAGTTTGTCTTTTTCTCTTCTTCACTTTGTGCAGTCAAATGTGTTTAGGTTTCAATTACCTTTTCAAACAGACATTTTCTTGAAGACAGATAATTTTGATGACAAGGGAGCTAGTCCATTATATTTCATTATGATATACAGCTTTTATCAACATGTTTTAGACTGTGGCCAGCTTAGCTGGAAGAAGGAAAACTGAACACCGCTTAAAGGACTGTCCAGTTTGGCTTTGTCAGGGAATCTTGTGCAATGATGGGGAGGCCAGGCATGGCTGAGACTACATACTTTTTTTCTGAAAAAAGAAAATGAAGCAGCTGAAGAAAATCAGGAAGACCACTTTAGCTTGCAAACTTCTCGCTGAAAGATGATGATAGTTGTCACTAGGAAAGAATGATTATCACCAGAAAAAAGAGAAGGAGCATGGAGTGAACAGGTATAGGCATGATTTCCAACTCTGATCAGAAAATGAATCCCTTAATGGAGAAGCCAACAAAGAGAAAATCAAAGCCAACAAGGAGAAAATCAAGCCAACAAGAGAAATCCAAGCCAAAAGGAGAAATCCAGCTTGCAGGTGACTGACTCTGTCCTAGGAACATGCTGAATTGAACATGTTAAGGACATGCAGCTACAAGAAAACTGTTTTCTACTGCAGTGTATGCAGTTGAGACCTCATAGGCATATATATAAGTAATTTTATATATATGTTTATCTATGATGTATGATTAATATATATATTTGTATGTCGTAGTGTAATATGTGTGTGGTGTGTGTGGTGTGTTATACATGTATGCACAGAGTGTCAAGTCTTCTTGCAGTATGCACAAATGTTCTTGGTGAGAAATGAAAGTCTCATCCAATATTTTCCTGCAATTACACAATTTTACCTGAAAAAAAACACCTCCTTATGTTCAAAGCATATTGCTGACCAAAACACAACCCCGGTGATAAACCCCCACCTCCAAAGACCCTCCAGCACCACAGGATCACCCCCTCAGAACTATCAAACAAGGACCACAAACCAACCCTCAAGGCATCGCAAGTCCATCCCCCCACCTCCCCTTAAGTTTTCTGTGTATGGGGTGTGTGTGAGTGGTGTGTGAGTGGTGTGTACGGGTAGTGTGTGTATGCTCGTGCTTGTGCATGTTTGTGTGTACACAAACACGACCCCAAACATTTTCCCTGGAGCCTCTGGCCAGGCGCCATTTTCTTAAGAACACGACAGGAGCTTTCTCGAGCCTGAGAGTTGGTAAGCTTGCGGTACTTGCTCTCTTTTAGTGCTCTTGCTTGACGTTTCTGACCATTACATTGGGAAGAGGACAGGCTTTTCAGCCCGGACTTTTCAGCCACCCATATCACTACTATGGGGCTTGCCCTCATCCTGGGGTGAGTAGGTGGTGGTGTGAGGGTGGGGGTGAGGTAGGTAGGTATGAGTGTATGCATGCCTGCGTGCATGTGTGCGCATACTGATGCATGGGTGAGTGCAAATGTGGGGTGTGACTGCGTACTAAAAAGGACTTTCATGCCTTGAGTGAAGGTTTTATGAATCCCCATTTAATAACCCTGAAAGAAATGAATTCCGAGTTGCTTTTGGGTGTAAGGGAGTGTGGCTTACCACAGGGGTTTTACTGCTGACAAATGTGTCTCTTCAACACTGGGTTCTGAAAATGAATTTTGAAGTCTAGCAAAGGAAAAAAATGTAATCCTAAGATTATCTTCTCTCTCTCTCTGATAGTAGGGTTTTTTTTAAAGATAAAGTCATTCTACCTAATCTTTTACCACCAATAAATAAAATTTAGTCATCTATCTCTCTTTTAATCTCTTCTGCATCCATAATTCCCAACATATGTGCTTATATATGTGTTATATGCGTATGCGTACATGTGTGTGTCTTTACATGGTAAGGGTGTTTGGGGGTGGGGGGGGTGGGGGAGAGGTTTGTAAACTGGTAAGTTTACACAGACATGACTACTGAAATCCATGTGTTGACATTCTCTTCAGATTGATACGTGGATGAAACAAGATGATGATACAGAAGAGAGCTAATCAGATCAAAAACTGAAAGAAAGAAATATCCAATGATATGCATCCACTGAAACTTCCCACAAATGTCACAGTAAACAAACACTAACCCTTGTCAAGCATCTGCTGACTTTCAGAAACTGGGAAAGTGTAATGACTTAGAACACTGGGAACTACATATGACTTCATTAAGAAGATTGGGAAATGTGTCAGGAAAACTGGGAGATGTGTAATAATGACCTAGAGAAAAGCCAGTCACAAATCTTTTAAGGAAATACTGAGCAAAGCTTGGCAGAAAGGACTAGTCCCTGCACTGTGAAGTGACAGAAGGCATCACAGAAAATGAACACAACAGTCTACACTGAGTAAGCATGCAGTCTGATCCCTGTCTGGCTTCCCGTTACACAAAATTTACCAAAACGGAGAGGGGGGGGGGGGGCATGTTTTTACATTTACAATACTACATGTTATAGTCATATTTGAAATTCAGAATGTTGCATAGTGATATAATATAGTCTACATTTAAAATGCTACAGTCGTAATTATACCTTCAAAGTTTGAAGTATTGCATAATCACAATAACAATGTTCTAAGTCTAAAATACTACACTGCCATACAATTAAATTAAAAGTGCTACAGTTGTGTATCTACGATAACAGATCCAATTATGTGTCTGGAGTCAAGTGGCATAGTCTGTATTAAGGTTCAAGTGCTACAGTCATGTATTTAGGTTCAAGTGGCATAGTCATGTATTAAAGTTCAAGTGCTACGTCATGTATTAAGGTTCAAGTGGCATAGTCATGTATTAAGGTTCAAGTGCTACAGTCATGTTATCTAGGTTCAAAGTGATGAAGAACTGGTGGAAGGAAATCAAAGGATGCCCAAAGGAATCTGTACCTAACCACAACACCCCACACCCCTCCTCAGAAAAACTGTGGCTGATGATGAACTAGAAAAACTGTGACAAAAGAAATTTGAGCGGCCATGAACTATAACAACACATGTAGTAATATGGTAACAGATCTTAGTAGTACTAAAGT
>CM060322.1:66892777-66897777 GCA_030674155.1 Stramonita haemastoma
ATTCTTCTTGTTTGCAATTCTTCTTCGCAATCTTCCTCCTCTTCTTCTCAGTTCTTCTTCTTCCTCTTCTTCTTCTTCGCAATTCTTCTTCTTCGCAATGTTTCTTCTTCCTCTTCTTCTTCTACTTCACAATTATTATTCTTCCTCTTCTTCTTCGCAATTCTTCTTCGCAATTCTTCTTCTTTTTCTTCTTCTTTTTCACAATTCTTTGAACAGTCAGACAGCAACTATTGCAGTCTGTGATTATATGCAAAAAAACCGTTGCGTTGCTATTAAGCGCCTGACAAGTCAGGCCCAGCGCATCCTATATCGCCATAAGAGAGAATTGTTATCTTTTAAATATCTCTGGAAGAAAAGCAGGAGAATGGGCCATGAAGGCAGAAAAAAAGATGACAAGGAGAAAAGGAACGAGAGAGATCGAGAAACAAAGAGAGGGATAAAAAGAGGGAATTTCCAGCCCAGAATTTCCAGAAGGTAGGGGTGATATTTATATTGACAGGTCTCCCAAAAATCCCGGGGTTAGGGTGAGAGAGGGAGAGGAAGGGGGCAATCCAATTCTATTACTTCTAGCCTCGCCAACCACAAAGGCATTGTAGAGACTGTCAGCACGTTAAAATATTCTTCTATTTACATCAATTTTTTTTTCTTAATCTGTGCACACTTCTCTGAATTCTTTTGATGTTGTGTAGTTTATTTCATCCATTGAGTTGCGGTTTCTTCACTTTTCTCTTTCTTTTTTTATTTTGCTCGTCTATTTCCTCAATCGTAGAAATTAGCATGAGAATTAGGTGAAGCCAGACACGTTAGGTTGTGTAAATGATGTGGGGGGGAGGGGATAAAACTGTTTTTTTTTTCTATTTTGATAGCCCATGCATTTTCTCTTCTCCTGTTTAATGATTAGATTTGTCAAAACTGATGTTTTGAATAAAGATCAAGGAGTTGGACTTTGTTTTATTTATTTATCTATTTATTTATTGGCTGGATAGCTGGATGGATGGGTTGATTTTGGTGTGTGCATGTGTGTGTATGTGCGCGTGTATGTGCGTGTGTATATGCGTGTGTATGTGTGTGTGCATGTGCGTGTGTGTGTATTGTGTGTGTGTGTGTGTGTGTGTGTGTGTGTGTGTCTGTGCGTGTGTTTGCGTGTGCATGGGCATACAAGTGTGTGTGTGTGTGTGTGTGTGTGTGTGTGTGTGTGTGTGTGTGTGTGTGTTTGTGTGTGTGTGTGTGTGTGTGTGTGTGTGTGTGTGTGTGTGTGTGTGTGTGTGTGTGTGTGTGTGTGTGTGTGTGTGTGTGTGTGAAGAACAAGAACATGCACATCCTTTATTGCCATAGAAGCCCAGAGGGCTTGTGGGCACAAGTAAACAAATTTATAAAGGAAATTGTCATCGAACATGCATACAATCAAAAATGTACTTTACTCATGTTCCTTGAAACTGATCAAGCTGTGATAAATGCCTTGCAATTAACTTATTTGATGCACACTAACTGGATTGGTCCACAGAAACAGTCAGATTGTTGCCCTGCTTTCAGTAGATCTCTTCGTAAATCATAAAACAGCACACACGCATCCCCCCAAAAAATCTCCTCCTCTATAACACCTTGTGTGTGTGTGTGTGTGTGTGTGTGTGTGTGTGTGTGTGTGTGTGTGTGTGTGTGTGTGTGTGTGTGTGTGCATGCATGCATGCATGCATGCATGCACGCCTGTGGTGTTGTTATTGTTATTTTCCCCTTCACACATTCATGATTCTAGCTTTATTAGTAAAGCAGGCTTCTGGTCTCTTTGTAGTTCTTAAGGTGGATGTTTCATACTAAAAGAAAAATCTGTTTGTATTTTAATAAATGACTTCTTTTTTACTTGCGAAACCATTACAGAGAGAATCATGATAATTATATCAGCTCATGGGGTGAGATAGTTACAATGATAAGCATGTCGGGTTATTTAAAGTCCTTTCCTTTCTTCTCAGTGACTGTTTGCCAATCTCTCTTTCTCTCTGTCTGTCTCTCCCGATATGCCTCTTTCTCTGCCTCTCTATCTCTCTCTGTCTGTCTGTCTCTTTTTCTCTGCCTCTCTATCTCTCTCTGTCTGTCTGTCTCTTTTTCTCTGCCTCTCTATCTCTCTCTGTCTGTCTCTTTATCTCTGCCTCTCTATCTCTCTCTGTCTGTCTCTTTATCTCTGCCTCTCTATCTCTCTCTGTCTGTCTCTTTATCTCTGCCTCTCTATCTCTCTCTGTCTGTCTGTCTCTTTTTCTCTGCCTCTCTATCTCTGTCTGTCTGTCTGTCTCTTTTTCTCTGCCTCTCTATCTCTCTGTCTGTCTGTCTCTTTTTCTCTGCCTCTCTATCTCTGTCTGTCTGTCTGTCTCTTTTTCTCTGCCTCTCTATCTCTGTCTGTCTGTCTCTTTTTCTCTGCCTCTCTATCTCTCTGTCTGTCTGTCTCTTTTTCTCTGCCTCTCTATCTCCCTCTGTCTGTCTGTCTCTTTTTCTCTGCCTCTCTATCTCTATCTCTGTCTGTCTGTCTCTTTTTCTCTGCCTCTCTATCTCTCTCTTTTCGTCTGCCTGTCTGTCTCTTTTTCTCAGTCTCCCCCTCTCGTCCACTCTCTCCCTCTTCTTTTCTTTTTTGTTGTTTATGGTTTTTTTCTGTTTGCACTTTTGTTTGCTTGTTTCCCCCCCCCCCTCTCTCTCTCTCTTTCTCTCTCCCTCTCCCCCTCCCCCCCCCCCCCCCCCCCCCCCCTCTCTCCCTGTCCTCTGTCTCTCCTGTCCTCTCCTCCCCTCGTCTCTCCTCCTCCTCCTCTTCTCTCTCGTCTCTGTCCTCCTGCCTCTGTCTGTCTCCCTTCTCTGCTTCTCTCTCTTTCCTGTCTCTTTCCCCTTCTCTGTCTTCCTCTCTGTTCTCTCTCTCTCTCTCACACACACACATACAAGAAAGAATGAAAACAATGGTAGAAAATGAACTACACTGTGTGCTTAATTTGCCTGATTCCAGCATAATTTGTTTGCATGAAAATGAGAGAGACAGCAAATCAATATATGAAAAGCTTTGAGGTTGGGGATTAGTTTTGCCTTAAATGACAAACTAATGATTCAGACACTAGTTCTGATTTTGTTTGATGCATTTAGGGTAGCCTTTCTTTGTCTCTGTCTCTATCACTGTCTCTGTCTCTCTGCCTGTCTGTCTCTCTGTCTCTGTGTCGGTCTCATATCTCTATCTCTGTCTCTCTGCCTACCTGTCTCTCTGTCTCTGTCTCTGTCTCTGACTCTGTATCTCTCTCTCTCTCTCTCTCTCTCTCTCTCTCTCCTCTCTCTCTCTCTCTCTCTCTCTCTCTCTCTCTCTCTCTCTCTCTCTCTTCTCTCTCTCTCTCTCTCTCTCTCTCTCTCTCTCTCTCTCTCTCTCTCTCTCTCTCTCTCTCTCCTCTCTCTCTCTCTGTCGGTCTCATATCTCTATCTCTGTCTCTCTGCCTCTCTGCCTTTCTGTCTCTCTGTCTCTGTGTCGGTCTCATATCTCTGTCTCTTTGCCTCTCTGTCTCTCTGTCGGTCTCATATCTCTATCTCTGTCTCTCTGCCTCTCTGCCTCCCTGTCTCTCTGTCTCCGTGTCGGTGGGACGGATAGCCTAGTTGGTCAGAACATTGCGCTGGCAATTTGACGACCCAGGTTCGATTCCGGTCGAGGAGATTTTTCTCCTGGAGTTAACATCAGTGCTGACTCCACTCTTCCCAAAAGTCCTTCGGATGAGACTTTAAACCGAGGCCCCGTGTGCGAACGCACGCAGAACATCTTGCGCACACGTTAAATTCTGTTCCACTTTTCGTAAGAGTAGGCCATCGTGTGCCGGTGGGAACAGATGACATTTACAAAACTGCATACACACGGAGACTGGATGAAAAAAGCATGAGTGCTTATTCCATTATCCTCGATATAAAAGATTCAATCAAATCAAATTTCTGTCTCTCTCTGTCCTCGGCAGGACAGATTATCAATCGACCAATCAATAAATCAATACATCTTTTTTTCTGGATCTTTCTTACTCTCTTACACCTCTTTCTCCCATTCTCTGTTTCTGTCTCTTATTCACTCGTTCCCTCTCTCTTTCTTATCTCTGTCTCCGTCTCCTTCTCTGTCTCTCTCTGTCTCTCTCTGTCTCTCTCTGTCTCTCTCTGTCTCTCTCTGTCTGCCTGTCTGCCTGTCTGTCTGTCTCTGTCCCCCTGTCTCTGTCTCTGTCTGTCTGTCTGTCTGTCCGTCTGTCTGTCTGTCTGTCTGTCTGTCTGTCTGTCTGTCTGTCTGTCTGTCTGTCTGTCTGTCTGTCTGTCTGTCTGTCTGTCTCTCTCTCTCTCTCTCTCTCTCTCTCTCTCTCTCTCTCTCTCTCTCTCTCTCTTTCCTTTCTTTCTTTCTTTCTTTCTTTCTTTCTTCTGTCTTATTTTTATTCATTCTTTCTTTTCCTCCTCCCGATATCATTTTCCTCTATCTCTATTTCTCTGTCTCTCCTCTCTCTGTCTCTCTGTCTCTCTCTGTCTCTCTGTCTCTCTGTCTCTGTCTCTGTCTCTGTCTCTGTCTCTGTCTCTGTCTCTCTCTCTCTCTCTCTCTCTCTCTCTCTCTCTCCATCCCTCCCTCCCTCCCTCCCTCCCTCCTTCCTTCTCCCCCTCTCTCTCTCTGTCAGAACCTAAAAACCACGATAGAAATGAACGACACTGTGTGTTCAATTCGCTTGATTCCGGCACAATTTGGATGCAGAACAAGAGATTAAAAAAATCAATAGATGGAGGGTTCGGTTTGGGAATCAGTTTTGCCTTCATTATAAAGCTAATGATTAAGATATTAATCGTTGTTGTTGTTGCTGTTGTTGTTACTGTCGTTGTCATCTTCAATTTAACGTCTGTTCACTATAAGTTATATTTTGAGGTGTATTTTTGTGCGTGTTTATGTGTGTGTGTGTGTGTGTGTGTGTGTGTGTGTGTGTGTGTGTGTGTGTGTGTGTGTGTGTGTGTGTGTGTGTGTGTGTGTGTGTGCT
>CM060322.1:66912777-66917777 GCA_030674155.1 Stramonita haemastoma
GGCAAACAAATGACCTCAATTTATCATCTCATATGAAAGACGAGCACCCAGGCCGCCTCTCAATGTCGAAGATGTGAAAGGAGAGGAGAGAGGGGTGAGGGGGAGGGTTAAGTTCGGACACATGGATATTTCCCGGTCGCCATGTGCTTCCATAAGAAAACTGGAATCTGCTGACCTCAGCTGTGTATATTCGTTAAAACTGAACAATGAAAGGCAGACGAGGGGGTGTATGTCCCTTTTTTTCCTCTAAAAGACATTCTGTTAATTTATCAACTTGTGATACTTTTTCAGGAGCCACACATGTGGTTTTCCTTTAATGAGATCGAAAGTCGAATTTTAAAAGGATTTCCTTCCGCCAAAAAAGAAATATAGTGATATCTACTAAAAATCGGATATATATATATATATTTATTTATATATATATATATATATATATATATATATATATATATATATATATATATATATATTAGTTCGTCAATAACATATATAATCGCGAGAGTGCTTGCGCATATGTGTGTGTCTGTCTCTGTGTGTGTGTGCCTATGGGTGGTTTTTGTGTGGTGTGTGTGTGTGTGTGTGTGTGTGTGTGTGTGTGTGTGTGTGTGTGTGTGTGTGTGTCTGTCTGTCTGTCTGTCTGTCTGTCTGTCTGTCTGTCTGTCTGTCTGTCTGTCTGTATATGTGTGTGTGTGCGCGCGCGCGCGAGTGTGTGTGTGTGTGCGCGCGCGCGCGAGTGTGTGTGTGTGTGTGTGTGTGTGTGTGTGTGTGTGTGTGTGTGTGTGTGTGTGTGTGTGTGTTTCCACTATTTTTGGAGGAAGGGGAGAAGATGATTCTTAGGATTTGTAAAAGGAACATTCTCTTTTACGGAACTGTCCATCTGGCATCCTCAATCTAAGTTTTGCTTTTGCTTTTACATCTTTTTCTTGTATTTGCTTTTGTTTGATCGATGGTTATTCTTTCTTTTAGGGGTGGGGGGTTAGTTGTTGGGGAAGGGAGACTGCAGATTTGTTAAGAAGAAAAAAAAAACACTGTTTATTTTTTATAGAACTGGCCACCTGACATCCTGAACTTATTGTCCAGAAAGATGATCAAGTGGACTACATTCATGACGCTCCACCACAAAATGAGTCGCTAAGCACATGACCCACTTTTCTGCTAGGACCCATTAAAGACAAGTGGAGGAGAAGTTGTCGATTTCAAGAGTTTGATTGTTTATAAAATTGTAGCCATTCTTCTACCTTATAGTGAAATATCAAGGTATAATTTTGCTTCCTTTTGCCTTTAAACGTGTTTTAAAAATACCAGAGCCTTCATTCTGACCCCCCATTACGATGTTAAGTTTGTCAATGTCTAGTTTTGTCATTTCCTGCAGTCTATCGTTTCAAGTTGTTATAACTTTTAATTGAATTGCCCTGTTTTCAAATCTCTTTTTTGTATTGTAAAGCCATTTTATTGCAAATTAATGACATGTCATTAACTAAACATTGACCTGTGGTGCAATGCGACTTCTTATGTGGTGGAGTGTCACAATTTAATGCTGGGATGCTCACACCATCTTTTTTTTTCCAGACCAGATACTTTAGCGCTCACAATCTGTGGTTACTGTATGGTCCTAGGTGTGAGGGAATAGATTTTAGTCTGAGTACAAAATATAGATAGATAGATAGATAGATAGATAGATAGATAGATAGATAGATAGATAGATAGATAGATAGATAGATGGATGGATGGATGGATGGATGGATGGATGGATGGATGGATGGATGGATGGATGGATGGATGGATGGAGGAGGAGGGAGGGAGGGAGGGAGGGAGGGAGAGGGAGGGAGGGAGGGAGGGAGGGAGGGAGGGATAGATAGATAGATAGATAGATAGATAGATAGATAGATAGATAGATAGATAGATAGATAGATAGATAGATAGATAGATAGATAGATAGATAGATAGATAGATAGATAGATAGATAGATAGATAGATAGATCGATCGATCGATCGATCGATCGATCGATCGATCGATCGATTTTACTTAAAGGATGCCATGAATGTCATTATGTTTGTATCTAGCCAAGTGGTCAGTCATAGCTGGATAATAACCCAAGCATTACCAGAAAGGTAAAATACTAACACAGGTAAGAGAAGTTGAGAGGGAACAATTAAATGGCCCACACTGGGGTCTATAAGAGATCAAATTGCTTATTTGATTAAATAACGTATTACTGAGGAATTATAGTAGGGGAAAACAAATGCGGGTAACCAGTAACAACTTCTCTCTGTATCTCTATCTCTGTCTCTCTGTCTCACTGTCTCTCTGTCTCTGTCTCTGTATCTGTCTCTGTCTCTGTATCTCTGTCTCTGTCTCTCTCTTCTCTTTCTCCTTCTCTCTCTATCTCTCTATAAATATGTAATATAATGTATATATATATATATATATATGTATATATATATATATATATATATATATATATATATATATATGTATATATCTGTATGTATATAGAAATAGACAGAGATTCACATACACACACACTTACACGCGTGCGCGCGCGCGCACACATACACACACACACACACACACACACACACACATCACCCCATGCACACATACACACATACCACACAACACACACACACACTCACACACACACACACACACACACAAAACACACACACACACACACACACACACACACACACACACACACACACACACACACACACACACACACACACCACACACACTCACATTTGCATACATGCGCGCGTTAATAACATGTCAAAAACAAAGATGGAAAGTTGCAAAGTACTGACAGACATTTAGGCATCAGGAGTATCATTTCCTTTATTTCAGACAAATATCAGTTATAATATTGGCTTACATTCAACATAAAAAACTACAGAATTTATCATTTTAGCAAATTATTCAACTAATGTGCTTCGGGTATTTTGTCCTCAAGCAATCATTTCTCGCAAGAAACACAGACATATAACAATTTCCTCACAAACTTGATAAGCTCATTTCAAAAGCAGAAACGTCATAAGACAGGTTAAGAAATTTGGCAAAAGATGGCCCCTCTATATTCAGAAGGAAGTATCAATTTAACTCACTCATTTTGGGGGAAGATAATGATTTGAATGATACGCGCATCACCATGTCAGAGTGATATTAGACATTATTTCTCAAAACTGCTTCAAGATGTTTACTCCATTATAAGGAAGGACTAGTTTTCAAAAATTCAAAAATGTAATCATGGTAGTAATAAAAAGGGTGATAATAATGATAATAACAATAACAGTGAATATAACGTTAGTTCATGATAAAGACAACTATTATAATTATATTGTTATTAGTAGTAGTAGTATCATCATCGCCATCGCCATCATCATCATCATCATCATCATCATCATCATCATCATCATCATCATCATCACCATCATCATCATCCATCATCATCATCATCATCATCATCATCATCATCATCATCATCATCAATCATCATCATCATCACCATCATCATATCATAGTAGTAGTAGTAGTAGTAGTAGTAGTAGTAGTAGTAGTAGTAGTAGTAGTAGTAGTAGTAGTATAGTAGTAGTAGTATAGTAGTAGTAGTAGTAGTAGTATGATGATGATGATATTAATATTAATACCAATATTAATATTAATATTAATATTAATATTAATATTAATATTAATATTAAGATGATGATGATGATGATGATGATGATGATGATGATGATGATGATGATGATGATGATGATATGATGATGATGATGATGATGATGATGATGATGATGATGATGATGATGTTGATAATGAGTGGAGGAGGAGGAGGAGGAGGAGGAGGAGGATAGCTCAGTGTTCAGAGCGCTCGCTTTTCCCCAGTCAAGTTTAGCAGCGTCGAGCGTGGTTACCAAGTGGATGGGTGACCGTTTGCGCGCCTTGGCTTCAGTACAGCCCCCCCCCCCCCCCCTCCCCCCTGTTCACCCAGCTGTAAATGGGTACCTGCCCTCTTTAAGATCAGGTAAGGTAAAATAGCGAGGGAGAGGAGATGGGCACCGCCCTCAACATGCTATCCCCCTAAAGAAGCAGAGGTCTCTGACACCTCGCTCTCCCTACGACCACCTAGGTTATGGGAACACACCTTGACCTTTTTACCTTTTTCACACACACAGGTGGGCAACTTCCTAGTCTGCTTCGCGGTGTGGCGCAACCCCAACATGCGGACGGTGACCAACATGTTCATCGTCAACCTGGCCGTGGGCGACTTCTTGGTGCTGCTGCTGTGTCTGCCGCCCACCCTGGTGCAGAACGTCTCGCTCACCTGGTTCCTGGGGCCGCTATGTGCAAGACGCTGCTCTTTCTGCAGGTGAGTGACCTGCCAGTATAATATACTAATATCTAATATATATGTGGTGTGGTTTGGTATGTTGGTTCGTGGGAGCAGCAATGTGCAAGACACTGCTCTTTCTGCAGGTGAGTGACCTGCGAGTATAATATACTGACATATAATATATCTCTCACATATTATGTGGGGTGGTTTGGTATGTTGGCTCTTGGGAAAAGCAATGTGCAAAACACTGCTCTCTCCGCAGGTGAGTGACCTGCGAGTATAATATACTAATGTATAATATATTATAATATATATATGATATATTTCTCACATATTATATTGGTGTGGTTTGGTATGTTGGTTCTTGGGAGCGGCAATGTGCAAGACACTGCTCTTGTTGCAGGTTAGTACCATCAAAGTCAAAGTGTTGTGTATGTACTGTGTATAGTCGTGGGGTGGAGTGCGGTGGTGTGGGATGAGGTTGGTTGGGTGTGGTGTGTCTGCCGCCTACGCTGTTGCAGAACGTGTCTCTTCCCTGGTTCCTAGGAGCCGCTGTGTGCAAGATACTGCTCTTAAAGTACAGCCTTGGCAAATAGTCTCAAAGCATATGCGCTTTACAGCAGCACCATTATCACATCATCCGCATTATCATCGATCATCATGCAATAA
>CM060322.1:66923397-66928397 GCA_030674155.1 Stramonita haemastoma
TTTGTTAGGATGGAGCCTAAGTATTTGAATTGGCTCACCTCTTCCAATATTTCTCCATTCATCTTTATTTCCGTGCTGTCATTACTCGCGCTGTTGACCATGATCTTCGATTTCTCTGTACTGACCTCCATGCCGTATGCGCTCGCTCGATCTGTTAGACTGTCTGTGAGGATTTGCAGTTCTTGTTTGCTGCTGCCCATGAGGTCAATGTCATCTGCAAATCTGAGGTTGCAAAGGAAGACTCCTCAAAATATCATACAAAGAACACAAGACCAATAACTATGTGAAAGAAGAAATCAAAAAGCGTGTGGGCCCCCAAGAGCCTTTGCTCTCCACCATAAAGAGGAGAAAGCTGATGTGGTTTGGTCACACCACAAGACACAACACCCTAGCAAAAACCATCTTGCAAGGAACAGTCGAGGGCAAGAGAAGAAGAGGCCGCCAAAAGAAATCATGGGTTGACAACATCAAAGACTGGACTGCCCAACCCCTGCAACGCCTCCTACTAGCCACACAGGATCGTGAAGCATGGAAAAAGATCTCCGTTGCGTCTTCTCTCATGTCCCCCCTACGTCCTTTGGGACATGGGACTGAGTGAGTGATGTGAGTGAGTGAGTGAGTGAGTGAGTGAGTGAGTGAGTGATGTATGTATGTATGTATGTATGTATGTATGTATGTATGTATGTATGTATTGTATGTATGTATGTATTATGTATTATGTATGTTTGTATGTTTGTATGTTTGTATGTTTGTATGTTTGTATGTTTGTATGTATGTTTGTATGTTTGTATGCATGTATGTACGTGACATAGGAATATAATACTCGTTTAAGATGAAGGCCGGCATACCTTTGCAAGTTGTGATCCTTTAGAATCTACCTTTCCATTCAGTTTGGATTGAATTGATCAAAGTTGTACCCTTCTTCTATTCAGTTGTTTACCCTCACCTGTGCATGAAGCAAGACGTAACATTTCATTCCTGTCATCAAAGTATCACACAATCCTTTAAAAAATGGAAGAAAATTACAGTGGAAAACATGACAAAATACCAGACACAATAATAAAAAAAACACAAAAAAAACAAACACAATGTAGAACACCAAAAGCAATGAATCTTAAGGCATGAAAATGTAACCAGTTTTAATGGTGGCGCCATGATGGTGTCTATAATCATTGGCAGTGAGGCATTCATGATGATGACTTCGGTAAATCAGCACATTGCTCCCAATTATTTATATTTCGTTCACACGATGGTATCATTCTCTCCTGTATTATTTATATTTCGTTCACACGATGGTACTATTCGTATATATGGTATATATTATTTATATTTCGTTCACACGATGGTATTCTCTTCTATATTGTTTTAAAAGTAGACAAACACAAAAACATAATTCAAAGACTATGACAGAAAAGAGATAAAGAAAAAAAGCACGGCCTAAAAGCACGCCAAAAAGAGTCCAGTTTAACTCGATCAAGCCCACATAGATCGAATCTTTTTGATCAAATTTTCACTGAATCACCATATTGTGTGAATGTGACAAGAAGATGATAACTGATCTAGACCACCACAGCGCTGTGGCTGCTTCATATGTCAGTCAGGCGACTTGTAAACTTCTCACGATGATGTCGAATGCTTTTTCCAGATTGAAACGTCTTCAAATACGATTGTTCAAAAACAAAACAGTGCAACTGAAAGTCACTTTGTTCGGTCATACAACAGTCACCGAATTCAATATTCTAGTCTCCAAAATAACGATTGGTGCTCGGCGTAGTGTTTAGATACCAGTCAGTAATATCAGTAAAAAAAAAACAACAATAACAACAACCAAAAAACCCCCAAAGAGACATTCAGTGTTTTGTCTTCTTCATCAATATCCTTGAATTAGTGTTCCAAAAGATTACAATGCTTATTATTTGGATAACTATTTTATGTACAACAATGTCAGTTCCATTACTGTTAGAAATGAGTTTTTTTTTTAGTGTCGGGGTGGAGCACTTGCAGACATGTGAACATCACAGGTATCTCTGTACCAGGTGTGTCAGTCAAGGTCACTTTTCAGACACCTCCAATCACTAACATCTCCTTAAGAGGTTCTGCAATCCAGACTTCACCCATCACATCAACATTTCGGGGCAGTGCTTTCTGTCAGACTGAATTAAGTTTTTAAGGAGAGATTTGAAAAAAAAAAAACGGAGTTCTTGATCAAATGTAGATCATTGTTCCAATCACCAGCAGTTAATGTTTCTTCAGTTGAGAGAATTTTCAATCAGTATTTCAAACACACTGAATATATTTCTGTAACAAGTTAACCTTTTTCAGACACCTAAAATTCACAAATATCTGTTTATGGAATTATTCCCTTCAGGTCACTGTTATAGACCACTTCGGATTTCGGTTTTCACCTGACCATAAACACATTGTAATCTGCTCGTCATTCATCACTTTACATCCAAATGTTCGGGATGGTTCATCCACATCCACATTGACCCAGACCCATCCTGACACCAGACGATGTCAAGAAGCTGTGTGACATGTTCCAACTGCATTCTTGTCCAGACTTTCCTCCAGACCCCGAGCTAAAGTTCTACGATTGGTTTGAAAAGAAATCCCTTGTCAACTAAAACAACTTGTGAAAGGACGTCAAATGAATTTGAAATTCCCTTGTTAGATAATCATATTGTGCACACCTATCTTTGCGTCATTAAGAAACCTGCGATTGTTGGCAAAAACTGTTCTACAGAACATCTACACTTTTGGCAAGGAGAAATTCACCAGTTGATACTTGTTTCAACAACACACAATCAGTCAAACTATTTTGGACTCGATAATCATTTAGTCCAATGCTTTGGCTGGAGTACGCTCATAAATTATTCAGTCTAAGCTTGGAAGTGGGAAACATCTACGTATTAGTTAATTCAGCCAATCTTCTTAACTGTACACATCCATAAACTTTTCAAACCGCATTAGGGACTGGAGTATATCCAGGTATAAATCGTTCAAACCAAGTGTTTGAGCTGCGCAAACCAAAAAATCATTCCACCCAAGCTGGAATACACTCATGATAAAATTCTTCAAACCAAACTTTTGGACTGGAACACATACGTGGACCCGTTATATTGTTCAACACCCGTGTTTGATTTAACAAACAATTTTTTTCCCACATGATGAACACTTCACGTCCATCCCTCCCAGCAGATCCAAATATAAGATTTAATGCCAACACCTTTAGACACACGACTCTTTGAATCAGGCAGGCTGGTCAGACCCGTTTGAATTACCTGTAATTATGCTTAAACGTACCATCACACGCAAAAAAGTGACAAACACTTTGCCAAAGTGACAAACACTTTGCCTAAGCTTAGCTCGGACTCCATGTGATAACCATAAACATGGCGGTCACCGACACAGACGTGGTGACACTAGTGGTGCTAATGACCAGAGGACAGGGAGTAGGTGGTTCTGTCCCGTCCCGTCCCGTCCCGTCCTGTCCCGTCCTGTCCTGTCCCGGGGGTCAGTGCGGGCTTAGCCCTTCAGGCTTGCGAGGGTGACCTCCTCGGTGTGGCAGTGGCTGTAGTTGCTGTGGCTGAAGGTCATGGTGAAGGCGGGGTCACGGCGCCGGAAGCGACGGTACAGACAGCAGAAACAGGCCACCTTGAACTCCTTGCGGAACTTGGCTGATGGAACACACACACATAGAGAGATGATAAGGATGATTGTAGTGATAATGATTATAATAATGATGATGATGACGACGATAATAACAACAACAAGAATAATAAGAATAATACAATAATAAACAATATTATAATGATAATGATGACGACGACAACAGCAACACTACTACTACTACTACTACTACTACTATACTACTACTACTACTACTAACTACTACTACTACTACTACTACTACTACTACTACTACTACTACTACTGCTGCTGCTGCTGCTGCTGCTGCTGCTGCTGCTGCTGCTGCTACTACTACTGCTACAACAAATACTGCTACTAATGATGATGATAGCAATATAAACAACAATAATACTAAGAACAGCAACAATAACAGCAACAACAATACTAAGAACAACAACAACAATAGTAAGAAGAAGAAGAAGAAGAAGAAGAAGAAGAAAAGAAGAAGAAGAAGAAGAAGAAGAAGAAGAAGAAGAAGAAGAAGAAGAAGAAGAAGAAGAAAGATAATGATGATGATGATGATGATGATGATGATGATGATGATGATGATGATGATGATGATGACGATGACGATGACGATGATGATGATGATGATAACAAAACATAACAAAAAATATAATTATAACGATTCTAAACACGTCTGACAACTTTCCTACACTCCCCCTCCTCCTCCTCCTCCTCCTCCTCCTCCTCCTCCTCCTCCTCCTCCTCCTCCTCCTCCTACACTACTACTACTACTACTACTACTACTACTACTACTACTACTACTACTACTACTCCTACCACCACCACCACCACCACCACCACCACCACCACTTACCGCTCATGAAGTTGTAGATGATGGGGTTAAGAGCACTGTTGATGTAGGGCAGCCAGTGAGAGACCAGAGGCTGGACCGCTGCCCAGTGTCCAGAGAAGGTCAGCACCTGGAAATATCTGAAACATACAGCAGCAGTACAGTAGTAGTAGATAGTCTGCTGTTACATTATCACAGGAGTCAGTCACTTTTCAGTTCTCACATGAATCGGGTCGAAGAGGCTGAAAGATGTGGGAGAGTTGATGTGTAAGATGCTGGAGATGCCATATGTAAAATGTGGGAGAGGATAGGTGTAAGTTGTGGGACAAGACATGTGTAGGGTGTGGGAGAGAACAGACTGTCAATTTTTGGAGATGAGAGACTGTAAGTTGATGGAGAGGACAGACTGTCAATTGTTGGAGATGAGAGACTGTAAGTTGATGGAGAGGACAGACTGTCAATTGTTGGAGATGAGAGACTGTAAGTTGATGGAGAGGACAGACTGTCAATTGTT
>CM060322.1:66963397-66968397 GCA_030674155.1 Stramonita haemastoma
ATTGCAACCTCATCAAATAAATCGGATTTCTATCATGTTTCTTTCTTCCTCTGAAGTGGTTCAAAAAGGAGAACAGCCTCATCAATAAATGTTGAGGCACCAAGGCAATAATTATTTTGTCAGTTTGGATTATGTCATTACACTTTTTATGCAATTCCCATTATGTCCTTATAATAAATCCTTCACCTTCTTTTACTTTCACCTGTCCCGTAGTCCTGCAGACCGTTGGGGCGCCACTGAAGATTTTGCAACCAGCTTCCTCCACTCCTCAAGGTCCTCCGCCCTCTGTAGCAGATCGCTCCACCCAAGGCCTGTCCACTCTCTGCTGTTGTCTTCCCATCATTTCTTCTGTCTGCCTCTTCGTGTCCCTCCCCTTACTGTTCCCTGTAAGACAGTCTTGGCCAGTCCAGATGTTCGTGTGACGTGCCTGTACCACTTGATGACTCATCAACTGTTAGCTAGGTGTGTTGGTGGATTGGTGGTCCAGAGGTAACGCACCTGCCTAGAAAGCGAAAACTCCGGGTTCGAAATAATATTATGTGATGGTTTAATCCCGGTTTGGACCTGAAACTGTTCCCCTCATCCACTACAATATGAATGGTGGTCTGGGTGCTAGTCTTTCGGATAAGGCGATAAACATAAGTCTTGCGTGTTTCACATATTAATTTAGTGAATATAAAAGAACCCATAACGACAGGAGAGTTGTCCCTGGAAATGTTTTAAAGAAAAAAGCCACTCTGATAGGAAAATAAACGCAGTTGCAGACTGGAAAAGAAAAAGATATAATAGGTGGCGCTGCTCTAGTGACGACGTACTCTTCCTGGGGGAGAGCATCCTGAATTTTACGGAGAGAAATCTGTCTTCTTGACTTAAAATGATATAACACTGCAATGCAATACATTACAATATAACACAGTACAGTACAATACAGTGCGATACAACACAACACAGTACAATCCAATACAGTACAACACAATACAATACTGTACAATGCAATACAATATAATACAGTACAATACAGTACAATACAATGCAGTAAATACAATACTATACAATATAATATAACTGCAAGCACTGAGGAGCCATAACGCACGGGTTGATGCAAGGGTAATGTCCCTTTGCCCTTAAATGCGGGATAGAGTTTAATTTCCTCCTTATTCAAGATGAGAAGATGAGAGAGAGACACAGAGGAGAGAGAGAGAGAGAGAGAGAGAGAGAGAGAGAGAGAGAGGAGAGAGAGAGAGGAGAGAGAGAGGAGAGAGAGAGAGAGAGAGAGAGAGAGGAGAGGGGAGAGACAGAGACAGAGACAGAGACAGAGACAGAGATAGAGAGACAGAGAGAGAGAGAGAGAGAGAGAGAGAGAGAGAGAGAGAGAGAGAGACGAGAGGAGAGAGAGAGAGAGGAGAGAGACAGACAGACAGACAGACAGACAGACAGACAGACAGACAGAGACAGACAGACAGAGACAGACAGACAGAGACAGAGAGAGAGCGGAGAGAGAGAGACAGAGAGAGAGAGGAGAGGGAGAGATCTATCTATCTATCTATCTATCTATCTATCTATCTATCTATCTATCTATCTATCTATCTATCTATCTATCTATCTATCTATCTATCTATCTATCTATCTGTCTATCTGTCTGTCTGTCTGTCTGTCTGTCTGTCTGTCTGTCTGTCTCTGTCTATCTTGTATATCTAGTCTATCTAGTCTATCTAGTCTATCTATCTAGTCTGTCTAGTCTATCTAGTTTATCTATCCCTTAGTCTGGCGACTGTAGGGGCACCCCTGAAGACTTGAATCTTGTGACATGCCCATACCATCCTTTACGATTGTTAGAAGGTTTTCGAAGGGCCCAATGGTTTGCTGGATTCTGTTAGAAATTCCCTGCTTTCTTTCCATCTCTTTCTTTACCTTCCTTCTTGTTTCTTTTTTTCCTGTCGTCTGCTTCTTGTTTTAGGCTATTTTTCTCGCTTCTTGGTCATTTCTTCTGCCTCCCCCCCCCAAAGACTTTAAAAGATGACAATTCCCTCCCACGCCGAAGTTACATGGCTGGGCTTGGATTATCTGGCGATTAACAGTAGCACAACGCATTTTCGCTGACATGACAGACAACAATAGTTACTGTCTGGGCCTTCGATAAAGAATTCAGTGCTTTATTGCAGGCCATTTCAAAATCAAATAAGAGCAAAAAAACGAAACAACAAAGCAACAACACATATAATAATTGATACATAGAACATATCACCACACACGCACACGTGCTTGCACGTGGGAACACGTACACTAGCACGTACACACACACACACACACACACACACACACACACACACACACACACACAACACACACACACACACACACACCACACACACAAAGGGGGGGGGGGGGGGAGGGAGGTAAAGAAAGAGAAATGGGGAGATGGAGAGAGAGAGAGAAACAGAGACACAGCGAGAGACCGAGATAGAGAGACAGAAAGAATAAATCAACAACTCTGTGAGCAGGTCCAGTTTCATCAAATCAAATTAAAATTCCTATTAGAGTTTTTCCCCAAAACTGTTTTATGGCACACGCAGAGCCCTATTGATAAAAGTTGTGACACTGAGGCAATATTGTATTAGTAATGTTCATGTCATTACACTTTTTATGATGATGGTTCTTCATTATGGTTTTTCTTCAGGAAATCATCAACCGTTAATTGCGGGCACTAAGCTGTCGCGGTGCATGTGCTTGTGGGTGATGTCCCTTTGCCCGATCATGTCGGATATAATTCAATTTCCTCGTTATTCAAGATGGGGAGGTGGGTGGGGAGGGGGAGGGGAGGGTGGTGGCGGGCTGCTTGTAGCATCCTTCATCTCCTAACTGGTTGGGAGTTCATTGTGATTGCATGTTACCTTTTTTTTTTCTTTATTTTCTTTCTTTCTTTCTTTCTTTCTTTCTTTCTTTCTTTCTTTCTTTCTTTCTTTCTTTTTTTCTTTAGTTAGTTAGTTAGTTAGTTAGTTAGTTAGTTAGTTAGTTAGTTAGTTAGTTAGTTAGTTAGTTAGTTAGTTGGTTAGTTAGTCTTACTGCCTCAACTTCTGTGACGTCCCCGTCCTGCTGTTCCCACGCCACTTATTTCAATCTCCCCGCCACAGCCATACCCAGATTTGTTATGTCTCATCCTCAGGGATGGGAGTCCACAGGGAGCCAATCAATATCAGGCCACCGTTGGGCCACCAGCCAGAGGCGTCCTGCACTGCTGCCGGGTCCCTTTGGTGGCGTTCAGTGGTGCATGTTTTTAGCTAATAATTATACGCAGGACACCACTTACTAACCCCCCTACTAACGACAGTATGAGCTCAGTCGCGGAGCCAGACTGAGTGAGTTGCCAAGTTGAGGTGGCAGCCACCACGTCCCTTTAACTACCGTCCCCCGTGAAGCTCCAACCCCAAAAGCTTCGACACAAACTCACCACAGGCACAGAAGTGTATGGGGAAACCAAATCTAAGGTCACCACGACACCAGAGCAATTAGGGCCACCAAATTAGAGGCATATTTGTTTTTATTGCATGATGATCGATGATAATGCGGATGATGTGATCATGTTGCTGCTGTAAAAGTGCATATGCTTTGAGACTTTTTGCCAAGGCTGTACTTTAAGAGCAGTGTCTGGCACACAGCGGCTCCCAGGAACCAGGTAAGAGACACGTTCTGCACCAGCGTGGGT
Organism: Stramonita haemastoma; assembly: GCA_030674155.1. Taxonomy (NCBI): domain Eukaryota; kingdom Metazoa; phylum Mollusca; class Gastropoda; order Neogastropoda; family Muricidae; genus Stramonita; species Stramonita haemastoma. The sequence goes on from CM060322.1 coordinate 66,967,101, forward strand.
GGAAGACAGAGCACACCCCACCCCACCCCACCCCACACCACCCCACCCCACCCCACCCCACCCCACTATATCACCCTACCCACCCCACCCCACCTCACCACCCCACCCACCCCACCACCCCACCCCACCCCACACCGCCCCACAACCCACCCCACCCCACTACATCACCACCCCCCCCACACCCCACCACCCTACATCACCCAACCCCACTCCACCCCACACCACACCACACACCACCACACTACATCACCCCACCCCACCCCACACCACCCCACACCACACCACACCACACCACATACCACCACCCCACCCGAAACCATACCCCACCCCACCCCACTACATCACCCCACCCCACCCCACACCCCACCACACTACATCACCCCACCCCACCCCACCCCATACACCACCACCCCACCCGAAACCATACCCCACCCCACCCCACTACATCACCCCACCCCACCCCACACCACACCACCCCCACTCCGCCCACCCCACCCCACTAACCTGCAGGAATAGCAGTGTCTTGCACATAGCGGCTCAAAAGGAACCAGGTGAGAGACATGCTCTTCACCAGCGTGGGCGGCAGACACACCACACCTCACCTCACCCCACCCCACCACGCCACACCACACCACCACACACCACACCACAACACACCACAACACTACACAGTACATACACAACACTTTGACTTTGACGGTACTAACCTGCAGAAAGAGCAGCGTCTTGCACATTGCTGCTCCCAAGAACCAACATACAAAACCACACCACATATATATTATATATTAGTATATTATACTGGCAGGTCACTCACCTGCAGAAAGAGCAGTGTCTTGCACATAGCTGCTCCCAGGAACCAGGTGAGAGAGACGTTCTGCACCAGTGTGGGCGGCAGACACAGCACACCCCACCCCACCCCACCACCCCACCACGCCACCACACCACACCCCACCACACCCCACCACACCACCACACCACACCACACCACACCCCACACACAACACCACCACACCCCACCCGTGCCACACCACCACACCACACCCCACGCCACACCACACCACCCCACCCCCCAGACCACCCCACCCCACCAAACCCCACCCCACACACCACCACCACAACCCACCCCACACCCCACACCACCACCACCCCAACCCACCCCACACAACTCACCTGCAGAAAGAGCAGCGTCTTGCACATAGCGGCCCCCAGGAACCAGGTAAGGGACACATTCTGCACCAGGGTGGGCGGCAGACACAGCAGCAGCACCAAGAAGTCGCCCACCGCCAGGTTGACGATG
>CM060322.1:66970897-66980897 GCA_030674155.1 Stramonita haemastoma
TGTCTATCTATCTATCTATCTATCTATCTATCTATCTATCTATCTATCTATCTATCTATCTATCTATCTATCTATCTATCTATCTATCTATCTATCTATCTATCTATCTATCTATCTATCTATCTATCTATATTTTGTACTCAGACTAAAATCTAATCCCTCACACCTATGACCACACAGTAACCACAGATTGTGAACGCTAAAGTATCTGGTCTGGAAGAAAAAAAGATGGTGTGAGCATCCCAGCATTAAATTGTGACACTCCACCACATAAGGAGTCGCATTGCACCACAGGTCAATGTTTAGTTAATGGCATGTCATTAATCTGCAATAAAATGGCTTTACAATACAAAGAAGAGATTTGAAAACCGGGCAATTCAATTAAAAGTTATAACAACTTGAAACGATAGACTGCAGGAAATGACAAAACTAGACATTGACAAACTTAACATCGTAATGGGGGGTCAGAATGAAGGCTCTGGTATTTTTAAAACACCTTTAAAGGCAAAAGGAAGCAAAATTATACCTTGATATTTCACTACAAGGTAGAAGAATGGCTATAGTTTTATAAACAATGACAATCTTAAAACCGACAACTTTACCCCCACCTGTCTTTAATGGGTCCTAGCAGAAAAGTGGGTCATGTGCTTAGCGACTCATTTTGTGGTGGAGCGTCATAAATGTAGTCCACCTGATCAGCTTTCTGGACAATAAGTTCAGGATGTCAGGTGGCCAGTTCTATAAAAATAAACAGTGTTTTTTTTTTCTTCTTAACAAATCTGCAGTCTCCCTTCCCCACCAACAACTAACCCCCCACCCCTAAAAGAAAGAATAACCATCGATCAAACAAAAGCAAATACAAAAAAAGATGTAAAAGCAAAAGCAAAACTTAGATTGAGGATGCCAGATGGACAGTTCCGTAAAAGAGAATGTTCCTTTTACAAATCCTAAGAATCATCTTCTCCCCTTCCTCCAAAAATAGCGGAAACGCACACACACACACACACTCGCGCGCGCGCGCACACACACACACACACTCGCGCGCGCGCGCACACACACACACATACATATACAGACAGACAGACAGACAGACAGACAGACACACACACACACACACACACACACACACACACACACACACACACACACACACACACACACACACACACACACACACACACACACACACCACACACAAAAACCACCCATAGGCACACACACAGACAGACAGACACACACATATGCGCGAGCACTCTCGCGATTATATATGTTATTGACGAACTAATATATATATATATATATATATATTATATATATATATATATATATATATATATATCTCTCTCTCTCTCTCTCTCTCTCTCTCACTCACTCAGTCCCATGTCCCGAGGGACGTAGGGGGGACATGAGAGAAGACGCAACAGAGATCTTTTTCCATGCTTCACGATCCTGCGTGGCTAGTAGGAGGTGTTGCAGGGGTTGGGCGGTCCAGTCTTTGATGTTGTCAACCCATGATTTCTTTTGGCGGCCTCTTCTTCTCTTGCCCTCGACTGTTCCTTGCAGGATGGTTTTTGCTAGGGTGTTGTGTCTTGTGGTGTGACCAAACCACATCAGCTTTCTCCTCTTTATGGTGGAGAGCAAAGGCTCTTGGGGGCCCACACGCTTTTTGATTTCTTCTATCACATAGTTATTGGTCTTGTGTTCTTTGTATGATATTTTGAGGAGTCTTCTGTGGCACTTGTTCTCGAATGCTTGGATTCTCCTCTCTAACTCTGCTGTCAGAGTCCATGATTCACAGCCATATAGGAGGATAGATATCACGAGGGATTTGTAAAGGTGGTATTTGGTGCAGAAGCTGATGCTGTTGCTTCTGATGATCTTCTCGAGTCTGACTAGAGCAGATGTTGCTGTTGCAATGCGAGCTTTCACTTCATTGTTTGATGTGCCATCTTTTGTTAGGATGGAGCCTAAGTATTTGAATTGGCTCACCTCTTCTAGTGTTTCTCCATTCATCTTTATTTCCGTGATGTCATTACTCGCGTTGTTGACCATGATCTTTGATTTCTCTGTACTGACCTCCATGCCGTATGCGCTCGCTCGATCTGTTAAATTGTCTGTGAGGATTTGCAGTTCTTGTTTGCTGCTGCCCATGAGGTCAATGTCATCTGCAAATCTGAGGTTGCAAAGGGGTCTTCCACCAATGGAGATGGAAGTGTGGTGGTTTTGCAGTGTCTCTGTCATGATGTTTTCGAGGAAGAGGTTGAAGAGTACAGGTGAGAGAAGGCAGCCCTGGCGAACCCCAACCGTGGTCTTGAAGAACTCGCCCACGTGATTATTCATAAAAACTGCACTTTCTGCGTTCTCGTACAGAGCTTTGATGACTTCAATTAGACAGCTGTCAATGTTGAAGTGCCTGAGTACTTGCCAGAGGCCGTCATGCCATACCCTGTCAAAGGCCTTTTTAAAGTCTATGAAATTGTGGTACAAGTCTTTTTGGTGTTGGAGATGCTTCTCTATCAGAATTCTCAGATTGAAAATTTGTTCCATTGTGCTGCGTTTTGGTCTAAAGCCCGCTTGTTCTTCTGCCGGGAGTTTTTCCGCTTGGTTTTTCAGTCTGTTGAGGACTACCTGCAGCATGATCTTGCTAGGATGACTTATGAGACTGATGGTTCTGTAGTTCTGGCATTGTTTGAGGTTTCCTTTCTTTGGCAGGGGTATTACAAGAGACTGTGTCCATTCTTTTGGCCATTCTTTGGTGTCGTGGATCTTCTGACAAAGTTCTGTGAATCGCCTTGCTGTTTCATTCCCTCCATTTTTTGTGAGTTCAGCTGGGATGTTATCGATTCCAGGGGACTTCCCCTTCTTCAATTGTCTAATAGCTGCATCTACTTCACACCTTAGTATTGGTGGGTCTTTATCTTGGTGTTCAGGGGGTTTGTCAGAAACTATGTTGGTATCTGGGCGTAGTGGGTAGTTGTACAATCCCTCACAGTATTCTGTCCAGCGTTGGAGGATGGCATTGTTTTCCGTTAAAAGATTTCCTTCTTTGTCTTCAATAACAGAGGCTTTAGGCTGTGTGGTTTTCGTTAGTGCTTTCAAAGTGTCGTAAGCTGTTTTGCTGTTTCCCTTGGTCATTCCAGCTTCGATGTTGTTGCATTGTTCTTCTATCCACTCTTCTTTGGCTTATCTCATCTTTTTCCTCACTTCTCTGTGGCTATATATACATATGTATATATATATATATATATATATATATATATATATATATATATATGTACATATATATCTATATATCTATCTATATATATCTCTCTCTCTATATATATATATATGCATATATATATATATATATATATATATATATATATATATATATATATATATATATATATATATACATATATATATATATATCCGATTTTTAGTAGATATCACTATATTTCTTTTTTGGCGGAAAGAAATCCTTTTAAAATTCGACTTTCGATCTCATTAAAAGAGAACCACATGTGTGGACCTTGAAAAAAATATCAGAAGTTGATAAATTAACAGAGTGTCTTTTAGAGGAAAAAAGGGACATACACCCCCTCGTCTGCCTTTCATTGTTCAGTTTTAACAAATATACACAGCTGAGGTCAGCAGATTCCAGTTTTCTTATGGAAGCACATGGCGACCGGGAAATGTTCATGTGTCCGAACTTAACCCTCCCCCTCACCCCCTCTCTCTCCTCTCCTTTCAAATCTACTCGACATTGAGAGGCGGTCTGGGTGCTCGTCTTTCAGATGAGATGATAAATTGAGGTCATTTGTTTGCCTAAGCATCCAATGTGATACTACCATGGGGCCTCATACTGAAGCTTAATGCCCTTAGCATTCCCTTGTTGCATTGTTTTCTACTTATGTTGTGTGTGTGTCTTTAATAAACTACGTTTCAACAAAACAGAGGTTTCGTGTGTTGAACAAATTCAGCGCGTATAAAAGAACCATACCAATAAGAGAATTGTCTCTGAAAAAAATATGTCGACAAAAGGCGACGCTCCTATGAAAAAGAAATACTTTTGCAGATAGGAAACTGAGAAAGAAAAAGAATAATGGGTGGCGCTGCTTTTGTGGCGACGCATTCTCCGTTGGGAGGATAACCTGATTATTTTGCAGATAAATCATCATTACAACACACCAAAATATTATGCAATACAAAGTAAAAAAAACCTACAATACAATACACAACAATACTATAAAATACAATGCAACCCAACACAATACAATACAATACTATGCAATACAATGCAACCCAGCCCAACCCTACCCAACCCAATACAATACAATACAATACTATGCAATACAATGCAACCAAAGCCAATACAACACAGAGCAATGTACAACAATACTATGCAGTACATTGCAAACCAATACAAAACTGTACAATAGTACAACCCTACACAGAACAATGCAGTACTATGCAATACAGTACAATGCAATACAATGCAACCCAGTACAATACAATACAACATGGTACAACCCAACACAGAACACTACAGTACTATGCAATACAGTACAATGCAATACAATGCAACTCAATACAATACAATACAAAACAATATAATACAATACAATACACTACAATACAATACAATACAATACAATACGGTACAACCCAATACAGAACACCACAGTACAATACAATACAATACAATGCAACCCAATACAATACAATACAGTACAACCCAATACAATACAATACAGTACAATACAATGCAATGCAATGCAACCCAATACAATACAGTACGGTACAACCCAATACAATACAATACAGTACAATACAATTCAATGCAACCCAATACAATACAATGTAACCCAATACAATACAATACAATACGGTACAACCCAATACAGAACAACACAGTGCAATACAACACGCGCTACAGCACACCATCATCACACCCAGAAGGAAGGAAAACGGGTAACTGGTTCGTACATTTCTTTTAAAAAGGGGGAAAATCCCTCCCTACAAGAAACAGCACATCTTGCCACCCAAGAAAAGCTACGTGATTTTGACAAATGATTTATTGAACACGAACACTGTCAAAAATGAAACTCATAAAACAGACACCATTCCGCCCACCTACCATCTCCGGTGTAAAAAAACAGCAACAACAACAAAACCCAAAGCCAAACAGGAAATGCAAAACAAAGTAAAACGAAATGATAAATCGGAAGAATGGATGACATCAGCCTTGGAATAAATTGTTATTCAATTTCTGCCACAAAATATTCAATCTCTGTTGCTGCACCCCCCCTCCCCACCCACATGGCTCTGATAATTCTGCAGCTGGAATCGTAAACAATATCAAAACTGTACATTTTTCATATACTATTTTCGTTTCAAGACTTGAATTAACAGTTCCTCCTGTATACAAGCCAAACGCACTGATTGGTATAACGTACTTTTCTGTTTTATGTTGAACCAAACATTGTTTAGGTATTTTCTACATTTTGCTGATGGTTTTCGATCAGTCATATCGTACGGAGCCATTTTAGGCAGGTGGGATCAAGTTGTTGATTCTGAGATTTTTTATTTATTATAAAATTATAGTCATTGCTCTACCTTGTAATGAAAATGGTTGACTAATCTATGATGCACTCTCTTCACTAAAATACACGTACAAAGACTACACTACACTACACGACAGACAAACATACACACACACACACATACACACACACACACACATAGAAAGACAGACAGACAGACACACACACACACACACACAAACGCACGCACGCACGCACGCACGCACGCACACACACTCACACACACACACACACACGGGGTGGGGACGGGATAGCCTAGTGGTCAGAACATTGCGCTGGCAATTTGACGACCCCGGTTCGATTCCCGTTCGAGGGGATTTTCCCCCTGGAGTAAACATCAGTGCTGACTCTACTCTCCCCAAAAGTCTTTAGGATGAGACTGTTAACCGAGGCCCCGTGTGCAAACGCACGCAGAATATCTTGCGCACACGTTAAATCCTGTTCCGCATTTCGTAAGAATAGGCCAACGTGTACTGGTGGGAACAGATGACAATATTTACATAACTACATACACACGGGGACTGGATGAAAAAAAGCACATGAGTGCTTATCTTATTATCCTCGATATTAAGAATAATGATAAAATAAATAAATAAATAAAACACACGAACAATCGCACGCACGCACACACATACTCTGCTCTGTCTGTCTATCATGTCTCTCTCTGTCCCTGTCTCTCTCTATTTCTCTCTCTCTCTCTGTCTCTGTCTGTCTCTTTATCTCTCTCTCTCTCTCACATACCACCACCACCACCACCACCACCACCACCACCACCAACAACAACAACAACAACAACAATAAGAACAAGAATATCAAAAATAAAACCAATAAAACCACTTCGCTTTTGGTTAATGGTGCAGCAAAGGAACATATAAACTTAAATACTTTTTTTTAAATTTGAGTTTCTTTTCCTGTTGACGTAATTATACTGTGATCACACTTTACATTAAGTGGACTTTCATAACCAAGCAAATAAGAAAACTATACAAAGAAAACCATCATAAAAAAAACAAAAAACAACCAAACACTGAAAACACTTCTGTTTCTAGTTACTCATAAAGAGGAAGCCTACAAGCTAAAATATCCTTTTTCTGTCGAGTAGTCGTTCCCATTTCGATATCCAGTGCTCGTATTTACTTAGATGGACTTTCATAAACAACAACAAAAAAGAAAGCAAAAAAACTACCCCCCCCCCTTTACCTTTCTTCCCGGAAAAAAAATCCACCACTCTTGGTTAATGGCAAAGCAAAGGAAACATACAAGCTAAAAATATCCTTTTTTTAAATCAATAATTCTTTCCTGTACGGATATTCAGTGCTCACATTCACACTTCAGATCGACCTTTTTGCAGGGCTTAGGCTTTCATGCTTAGAGATGCCTCCCATTAATTTTATATTATGAGTATTCTATAACTGATATCTCTTCTGATGGGTTTATGAAAGAGGAACAGGTGTAGAGCTTGCGTTAGTTATATCAGGTATCGCCTCTGGGAAGATGAGCAGGAAGATAATAATGATAATAATACAAGGAATTTATATAGCTTAAACCTTGCAAAAACAAATCAAACCGCTTGCATTCGTCCTATACAAGACACTAGCAATCAAAGACGATTAATAGTTTTAGCAAATTCGAATGTACACACACACACACACACGCACACACACACACACACACACACACACACACACACACACACACACACACACACACACACACACACACACACACACATACGCCCGCCCGCCCGCCCGCCTCCCCCCCACACACACACACACACACGCGCGCGTGCGCGCGCGCACGCGCACGCACGCACGCACGCACGCGCGCGCGCACTCACACACATATAAAGGATATACACTATGGCAGGGTAAATTGGGAATACAGATGTGTATACTATTAGAATTCATCAACTCACAAAGTAAGATCTACATTTTTTGTCTTATACCTTGGCTACAGCTCCAGGTTTTACCAAACTGTTGAGATTTTTGCGTATAAATGCGGACCGTATACCTACAATTGAGGTACCTGCATTTCAACTTCACGTAAAGGTAAAGGTGTTCCAAAACCCATGTGCTCGTAGGGTAGCGAGGCGTCAGAGACCTCAGTTTCTCTAGGGGCCAGCATGTTGAGGGTGGTGCCCATCTCCTCTCCCTCGCTGCTTTACCTTCCTCGACCCTAAAAAGGGCAGGTACCCATTTACAGCTGGTTGAACTGGGGGACTGTACTGAAGCCAAGGTGCGCAAAAGGTCACTCATCCACTTGGTAACCAAGCCCGATGCTGTTAACCTTTAGCTTAGGGAGGAAAGCGAGCACTGTATCCACTGAGCTATCTGGTCTCCATAACTTCAGGAGTGATGTTTGAAACACGACACCAGTGTGTATAGCAGTTTGGGTAAAGCTTGTTGTCTTTCTAACGGTACAAAGTGTGTTTTAATAGCCTACTTTTCCGAAAAACGTAGCTGGTTTTAACGAGTGCGGTAAGATTCTCTGTGCGCGCGTTCGCACACGTTAACCCGGTTTATAGTCTCATCTGAAGGCCATTCCAGGGGCGAGAAGAGTCACTGCTGATGTTAACTCCACGGTGGTAAATCCTTTCGAATGACCGTCATAGCTGTGGGTTGAATCTGGTCTATGAGAGTACGAGAGAAATTAAAAAGTTAACGCAAAAAACAGTGTCCATTCCACACACACACGCACGCACGCACGCACGCACACAAACACACAATCACACACGTGTGCACACACACACAGCACACATACACACAGACACACACGCACGTACGCATGCACACATACACGTAAACACACACGCACACACACACTCGCGCGCGCGCACACACACACACACACACACACACACACACACACACACACACACACACACACATACACACACACACTCACGCACGCACGCACGAACACACACACACACACACACACACACACACACACACACACACACACACACACACACACACACACACACGGGGGACGGGATAGGGATAGCCTAGTGGTCAGAACATTGCGGTTACAATTAGACCCGGGTTCGATTCCCGTTCGAGGGGATTTTTCCTCTGGAGTTAACATCAGTGCGTACTCCGCTTCCCTCAAAAGTCCTTCGGATGAGGCTATAAACCGAAGCCCCGTGTGCCAACGCACGCATAACATCTTGCGTACACGTTAAATCCTGTTCCGCTTTTCGTAAGAGTAGGCTATCGTGTGCCGGTGGGAACAGATGACAAGATTTACCAAACTGCATGCACACGGTGACTGGAAGTAAAAAGCACATGAGTGTTTTTTCTAATATCATCGATATAAAAGAACAAATAAATAAATAAATAAAATAAATAAATAGCACAAACACACATACATACAAACACACACTCACACACACACGCTCACGCACGCACGCATGCACACACACACACACACACACACACACACGCACGCACGCACGCACGCACGCACATACGCACGCGCGCACACACACACGCACACACGCACACACACACACATACACACACACACGCACGCACACACACACACACACACACACACACACACACACACACACACACACACACACACACACACACACACACACACACACACACACACACACACACACACACACACACATACTCTCGCGCATGCAATGTCCAAAACTATTCTCATGCTAGAATTAACAGGGCAGAGTAAATCATATTCTTCTTCCTCTTAGGATTCCTTCACAACATGGACGTTAAGCTCTTAGAAAGGGGGAATGACTGTAGCAGATTAGCAACTAGAGAACTCTGGTTTTTATAAGTCATTTCTTTTTAATATTGGAAGGAAAATAGTTCTGTTTTTGAAGAGATCACTGCTCTCACTATTCAGAGCTTAATGTGGCTTTACATGAGAAATCTCCTCCATAAGAGAGACAATAGTCTATCTTTAAATATATATTTTTTAGTATTCTTTTATCTTTATTCTTTATTTTTTCGAGGATAATAAAATAAGCACTCATTTGCTTTTCTACATCCAGACCCTGTATGTATGCAGCTTTGCAAACCTTGTCATCTGTTCTCACTGGCTTACAATGGCCTACTCTTCCGAAAAACGAAACAGGTTTTAATGTGTGCGCAGGAAGTTCTGCGTGTCTTCACACACAGGACCTCGGTATACAGTCTCATTCGAAAGACTTTTGTTTAAACACCAGGAGTTACTTCGTACCTGTATTTGCCACGTTCACTTGATCTTACAAAAAAACAAACAAAGCAAACCAAGACATAAAAACCTAACAAAACTATACACTCACACACATTAATAGAAAGAAAACAACTTGTAAAAGCTAATCTAAGTAGGAAAGAAACATCACCTCCAAGATTTAAACCCAACCTTCCAAAAGAAAAACAAAGAACACTCTGGTCCCC
>CM060322.1:66993397-66997000 GCA_030674155.1 Stramonita haemastoma
ACAGACAGAGATAGAGAGGCAGAGAAAAAGAGACAGACAGACAGACAGACAGAGATCGAGAGGCAGAGAAAAAGAGACAGACAGACAGAGAGAGATAGAGAGGCAGAGAAAAAGAGACAGACAGACAGAGAGAGATAGAGAGGCAGAGAAAAAGAGACAGACAGACAGAGAGAGATAGAGAGGCAGAGAAAAAGAGACAGACAGACAGAGAGAGATAGAGAGGCAGAGAAAAAGAGACAGACAGACAGAGAGAGATAGAGAGGCAGAGATAAAGAGACAGACAGACAGAGAGAGATAGAGAGGCAGAGAAAAAGAGACAGACAGACAGAGGGAGATAGAGAGGCAGAGAAAAAGAGACAGACAGAGGGAGATAGAGAGGCAGAGATAAAGAGACAGACAGACAGAGAGAGATAGAGAGGCAGAGAAAAAGAGACAGACAGACAGACAGAGATAGAGAGGCAGAGAAAAAGAGACAGACAGACAGAGAGAGATAGAGAGGCAGAGAAAAAGAGACAGACAGACAGAGAGAGATAGAGAGGCAGAGAAAAAGAGACAGACAGACAGAGATAGAGAGGCAGAGAAAAAGAGACAGACAGACAGACAGAGAGAGATCGAGAGGCAGAGAAAAAGAGACAGACAGACAGAGAGAGATAGAGAGGCAGAGAAAGAGGCATATCGGGAGAGACAGACAGAGAGAAAGAGAGATTGGCAAACAGTCACTGAGAAGAAAGGAAAGGAATTTAAATAACCCGACATGCTTATCATTGTAACTATCTCACCCCATGAGCTGATATAATTATCATGATTCTCTCTGTAATGGTTTCGCAAGTAAAAAAGAAGTCATTTATCAAAATACAAACAGATTTTTCTTTTAGTATGAAACATCCACCTTAAGAACTACAAAGAGACCAGAAGCCTGCTTTACTAATAAAGCTAGAATCATGAATGTGTGAAGGGGAAAATAACAATAACAACACCACAGGCGTGCATGCATGCACACACACAGACACACAGACACACAGACACAGACACAGACACACACACCCACACCACACCCACACACCCACACACACAAACACCCACACCCACACACACACACACACACACACACACACACACACACACACACACACACACACACGCACACACACACACACACAGGGTGTTATAGAGGACGAGATTTTTTGGGGGGATGAGTGTGTGCTGTTTATGATTACGAAGAGATCTACTGAAAGCAGGGCAACAATCTGACTGTTTCTCTGGACCAATCCAGTTAGTGTGTATCAATAAGTTAATTGCAAGGCATTTATCACAGCTTGATCAGTTTCAAGGAACGTGAGTAAAGTACATTTTTGATTGTATGCATGTTCGATGACAATTTCCTTTATAAATTTGTTTACTTGTGCCCACAAGCCTTCTGGGCTTCTATGGCAATAAAGGATGTGCATGTTCTTGTTCTTCACACACACACACACACACACACACACACACACACACACACACACACACACACACACACACACACAACACCACACACACACACACACACACACACTTGTATGCCCATGCACACGCAAACACACGCACATACACACACACACACACACATACATACACACACACGCACACGCACACACACATACACACGCATATACACACGCACATACACACGCACATACACACGCACATACACACACATACACACACCAAAATCAACCCATCCACCCAGCCATCCATCCAATAAATAAATAGATAAATAAATAAAACAAAGTCCAACTCCTTGATCTTTATTCAAAACATCAGTTTTGACAAATCTAATCATTAAACAGGAGAGGAGAAAATGCATGGGCTATCAAAATAGAAAAACAACAACAGTTTTATCCCCTCCCCCCCTACATTATTTACACAACCTAACGTGTCTGGCTTCACCTAATTCTCATGCTAATTTCTACGATTGAGGAAATAGACGAGCAAAATAAAAAAGAAAGAAAAAAAGAGAAAAGTGAAGAAACCGCAACTCAATGGATGAAATAAACTACACAACATCAAAAGAATTCAGAGACGTGTGCACAGATTAAGAAAAAAAAAGATGTAAATAGAAGAATATTTTAACGTGCTGACAGTCTCTACAATGCCTTTGTGGTTGGCGAGGCTAGAAGTAATAGAATTGGATTGCCCCCTTCCTCTCCTTCTCTCACCCTACCCCGGGATTTTGGGGGAGCTGTCAATATAAATATCACCCCTACCTTCTGGAAATTCTGGGCTGGAAATTCCCTCTTTTTATCCCTCTCTTTGTTTCTCGATCTCTCTCGTTCATTTTCTCCTTGTCACCTTCTTTTTTCTGCCTTCATGGCCCATTCTCCTGCTTTTCTTCCAGAGATATTTAAAAGATAACAATTCTCTCTTATGGCGATATAGGATGCGCTGGGCCTGACTTGTCAGGCGCTTAATAGCAACGCAACGGTTTTTTGCACATAATCTCAGACTGCAATAGTTGCTGTCTGACTGTTCAAAGAATTGTGAAAAAGAAGAAGAAAAAGAAGAAGAATTGCGAAGAAGAATTGCGAAGAAGAAGAGGAAGAATAATAATTGTGAAGTAGAAGAAGAGGAAGAAGAAACATTGCGAAAAAGAAGAATTTTGGCAAACTGGGAGTCATTCCGAATACACCTTGACCTTTATGATTTATCAAGTGTGGAAAACGATGACGTAAATATTTTCTACAGCCTTTTTACGAAAGCTGTTACGTCAGCTGCTGAGCTCTCTATTCCAAAGCGTAAAAATCAATGCAGTGGGAAGCATAAAGGCAATATATGGTGGACAAAAGAATGTGAAGAGGCAGTCCATTATAAAAAAGAGAAATACAAAATATGGTTTAAAGACAGAACTGAAGAAAATCTTATCAATAGTAAAAGAGCTAAGCAGCTATGCAAGAAAACAATTGCAAAAGCAAAAAAGACATATTGGACAGAATTTTGCCTAAGGGAAGTATCAGAATCAAAAGATATGCAAAAGGTTTGGAAGAAAATCAATAAAATGAAAAATGGATTTCACTTACCAGCTTATCCAATAAAGTTAGAAAACAATAGTTTCCCAAGCACAGCAGAAAAAGCAGAAGCCTTTAATACAATGTTTTCTGAAAATAGTTTAACTTCAGAACTGTCTCCTGATATCAGACGTAAAAGACAAGAGGAAGCTGAACTATTGAACATGGCAGAACCTCCAGTAGATAATCTGCATTATCTGAATTCTGAAATTCAATACAATGAATTTATTGAAGTCCTTGAATCCTTTAGAAATAACAGGTCAGCAGTTGGTATTGATTGCTTGTCTTATCAAATGTTAATTAATTTGCCGAGAGTTGGAAAAAAGTACTATTTTCATTTCTCCAAAAATGTTGGATAAATGGCACTCTTCCTAATGTCTGGAAGCAGTCGATTGTAGTCCCAGTTCTTAAAAGCGGCAAATCTCAATCAGCATTAAGCAGCTACAGACCAATTGCCCTCACTTCTCATGTTGGAAAAGTACTTGAAAAAATAGTTCAAAAACGTTTATGGCATTATTGTGAAAAAAACAATATAATTCCTATAAACCAGGCTGGTTTT
>CM060322.1:66997100-66999600 GCA_030674155.1 Stramonita haemastoma
GGCTGAAGGCAATCTCAACATAACATTTTACAACATAACAAGCCTTGATAGCAGTCCGTAGTAGTAGTATAGTATAGTAGTAGTAGTAGTAAGTAGTAGTATAGTAGTAGTAGTAGTAGTAGTAGTAGTAGTTAGTAGTAGTAGTAGTAGTAACTACTACTACTACTACTACTACTACTACTACTACTACTACTACTACTACTACTACTACACTACCAATAATAATAATAATCATAATAATCATAATAAATCATAATAATCATAATAATCATAATAATCATAATAATCATAATAATCATAATAATCATAATAATCATAATAATCATAATAATCATAATAATCATAATAATGATAACAAAAATCAGTTTCCCATAGTCAGTGTTTCGAACTACAGTCGATAAAAAGGTCATCATCTCTGTAGGAATTGCAATGGATGTGTGTAAAACTTGATACCGTTTGCGATTCATTCAGAGAGAGTGTGCACTGGGGAAATAAGAACCAGGAAGAGATTCAGAAAAAGAGAGAGAAAAAACTGGACAAATGAAATAATATCCTGCAGCCATCTAGTATAAATCAAATAGATCTATATGAATTAAAGGAAACAAACAAACACCAGTGCATATTGAAAGACATAGATAATAATATGTGAAAAACATAAGGTGGAATAAGATAAAAGAGCAATCTTGTGTGAAATCAATGTGAGAATACAAGAAAAGATAGGGGAAAAAGGAGAGGAAAGAAGAAAAGAAAAGATACCAAAAGCAAACATATGTGCAGATAAAGAAATAGAAAAAAATACAGTGAGGCAATATGGAGAGAACAAAAAACAAGGAGAGCATGATTATTTGAGAGAAAAAAAGTTTACAAAAAGTTGCATTTGAACTTCTTTGAGCAAAGAGTACACTGCTGGATTCAGCTACTCTTGCAAGAAGTAATCTCTTTCTTTCTGACTAATTGACTTGCTTTTGGTTTTCATGTTCTGGGAAATATCTTTTGACGTCCTACAACGCGTTGCTGTACTCTGTGATTTCCCTACTTACTCCAATGTCACGGGCCTGTCAGGCCTAGGGAGGAAGGCTTCAAAAGCTTTCCTAGGCATTGTCTCTACTGCTCAGCTGCCTATACTTTTTTAAATGCACACAAGCTTAACACAGTCATAAACTCACGCACATACATACGCACGCGCACGCTCATACACACACAGATAAATAGTCAAAAACACAGATAGACAGACAGACAGACAGACAGACAGACAGACAGACAGACAGACAGACAGACAGACAGACAGGCACAACACACCACACACACACACACACAGATATAGACATATAGATATATAGATATATGGATATAGATATAGATACATATATATTATATAGATATATACAGAGAGAGAGAGAGAGAGAGAGAGAGAGAGAGAGAGTAGAGAGAGAGAGAGAGAGAGAGAGAGGAGAGAGAGAGAGAGAGAGACAGACAGACAGACAGACAGACAGACAGACAGACAGACAGACAGACAGACAGACAGACAGACAGACAGAGACAGAGACAGAGAGAAGAGAGAGGCAAGGCAAGGCAAGGCAAGGCAAGGCAAAATATTTTATTCGAGGATAATAGATAAGCACTTGTGTGCTTTTTTTACATCCAGTCCCCGCCCTTTTCAGGGATACATCAAGTTGAAAAAATACTAAACAATAAAGCTTTATGCAAACCAAACAACACACAAGAATAAGGACACTATATATGATAAGGTAATAAAAATGCACTCGATCAGAAGACAAAAATCAGAAGTCACAATAAAAGATTTTGATAATGAAAGAATAGAAAAGTGTTAATAGGTAAAGAGCAAACAAGAGAAGAGAATAAACAATGGAAAACATCAATCCACCACCATCTGTCAAAAATTATACATGTGACATAAATCATACATTTGGATAAAAGGGGGAAAAATTTTTTTAAACTAATATCCTTATTGGAGGGGGGGGATACTGCCAATAAAAATATAAATAAAAAACAACAATTATAATGATCCAAATACCAAAAGTAAGGAACCATACCAAGTATCAAACAACAGGCAAGAATTAACAGAGAGATACAATATTAAGGTAATGTTATAAAGTCACTGATTCAGAAACGAAAATGAGAAGTAAGAATCAATGATGATTTTGAGTTGAATAAAGAAAGCAAGAAAAACAAAGAAAAAACAAAAACAAAACAAAACAAAGAAAAGGCGCAATAATTAAGAGTAAACATGAAAATATGATAAGGTTAAATGACTGAAAGCATCAATCTACCACCATCTAACATCAAATAAGTCCCATAAAAACAAGATTTTGATAAAGGGGAGAAAGAACAACAACAACAGGTAAGGAATACGACAGAGATACAATATTAAGGTAATGTTAATAAAAAGGCACTCATTCAGAAACAAAATATGGAGTAAAAAACAATGATTATTTTGATTTGGATGATAAAACAAAAACAAAACAAACAAAAAAACAAA
>CM060322.1:67013676-67023676 GCA_030674155.1 Stramonita haemastoma
AGTGTTTATTGTGTGTTCACAGGGTTGGCACATGCAGACAGCTGAAGACTGTGCAGAGAGAGAGAAGAGAAGACTCGCTGAATGGGGATCTACAGGGCAGGTGAGTGCTGTGCATACCACGGTCAGTCACAGCAGAGTTCTAAGTACAGTGCAAAGAAATAGAGGAAGAAATAACTGGTAATGAAGGGGAAAAAAAGCATTAGTATAAAAAATAGACCAGAAAAGTCGTTTCCTGTTGAAAAAGTGTTTATAAACTACTCGCAAAATTACTGAAACTTGGTGGAAAATAGTGAAACTTGGTGAAAAATACTGAAACTGAAAAATATTGAAAATTGCCATGAAAATACTGACATCAGTAAAATAGGGGGAGGGGGGGGGGG
The DNA here is from genome assembly GCA_030674155.1 of Stramonita haemastoma. NCBI lineage: Eukaryota > Metazoa > Mollusca > Gastropoda > Neogastropoda > Muricidae > Stramonita > Stramonita haemastoma. The sequence continues at coordinate 67,014,057 of CM060322.1, forward strand.
GCAGGTCTGGGTATGTGCTAACTGACGTGTCACTGATGTCACTCTTATGCTGTGACTGTGTCACTGATGCTATGAGTTATGTGGTGACTATGTGTTACTGATGTTATGTGTTATGTGGTAGCTGATGTGTCACTGATGTTGCTGTGCGCAGATGGTGTCTGTCTATGATGGAAGAGGCAGTAGGCAGCACAAGAGTGTATCAAACCACAACCACACATCTTGCAACACATCATCGCATCAAACCACGGCCACATATGTTGCGACACATCATCATATCAAACCATGGCCACACATCTTGCAACAGGCATCATCTTGGGAGGCAGGAGAGGAGATTGCTGAAATAAAAGACAGTGTCATTACAACCACAACCACACCCCCTCTCTTGCCTATTGTGTTCATTTTCAAAACTGTTGACAGCTTTCTTTGTGAGCTTCTGTACAGAGGGGGGTTCATACACACACACCTGACTCGTGTTTTATTTTTTCTGAGGGGTACGTGCATGCATATGTATGAGTTGCACTACCTGTGTGTGTGTGAAAGAGAGAGAGAAAACAATAAAACTTCCCGCCCTGTTCTCCCGCTTTCTTGGCTAGAGCTCTGAGGTTCACCAATGGTGAGATTTTTTGTATTCGACCATTTTTGCTGACCATGTAGGTAGCCCCATTTTGACTTTGGGGAGGCATGTCATCTAAAACACAAAGATTTAATCTACACCATAAAATGGCAAAAAATATAGCCATCTAAAAATGTGATGCTCCACCACCAAATGAGGTGCTTTTCACCTACCCACTTTTGGGCTAGGAGCCATGTTAGGCAGGTGGGGGTCAGGTTGCAGATTTTGATTGATGATAAAAGAATAGCTGTTATTCTACATTGTAATGAAATATCAAGGCGTGATTTTGTTTCCATTTGCTTTTAAATGTGTTTTAAAAGTATGAAAACCCTCATTCTGACCATCTATTACAAAAATAAACTTTTTTTCATAACCTGCAGAGTATCCTTTCAATTTGTAATAACTGTTCATAGATTTGTCTGAATTCCAGTCTGTTTTTTTATATATAGAATAGCCTGAGTAGAATAGCTCTGAGGTTCACCAATGGTGAGATTTTTGTATTTAATCATTTTTGCTGACCATGAAGCTAGCCATATTTTGACATAGGCAGGCATGTCATCTAAAACACCAACATTGAATATACACCATAAAAATTAATGCATAATAAAAATTAACAACATGTCAATAAGTAAAGCCTAAAAATATAACAAACAAAACGAAAGATGTATAAAAAATTTTACCTATGGTGCAATGCGACTCATTATGTGGTGGAGCATCACAAATACCAATGTATAAATCACACAGACAAAATGGCTAAAATTCAGTAATCTAGAAAGAGACGTGTAATCAAAACAGATAAAATGGCTAAAATACAGCTATCTTAAAACTACAGAGATGCAAATCATCAATGAAATGAAAAATACAGTCATTTAAAGTTACATAGCCCAGACTAATAAAACTGCTAAAACACAGCTATCTAAAAACATTGGCATGTTATCCACAAAAATAAGATTACTCAAATACAGCCATCTAAAATTACCACATGTAATTTGCACAAATTAAATAACTTAAACCCAGCCATCTAAAACTGCCAACATTTAATGTACACATAAAAGAATGACTAAAAAAAACCTGGACATCTCAAAACACCAAAGTTTAATCCACATACATTAAGTGACTTCAATACAAACCCTTTAAGAATAAAGACATGTAAACCACAGATAAAATGGCTAAAATTCTGCCATCAAAAACATGACCTTAAATATACACAAAGTGAATGACTAAAACACACCCATTTAAAAATAATGACATATATGACGCTCCGCCACGAAATGAGTCGCTTAGCACATTACCCAATTTCGCTCTAGGAGCCATTAAAGGCAGGTAGGGGTCAAGTTGTCAATTTTGAGATTTTGATTAATTATTAAACTATATCCGTTTATCTACCTTATAATGAAATATCAAGGCATAATTTTTATCCCTTTTGCTTTTAAATGTGTTTTGAAAATACCCAAGCCCTCATTCTGACAACGTGTTACGAGAATAAACTTGTCCGTTTCTCATTTTGCCACTTCCTGTAGTCTATCATTTTAACTTGTAATAACTTTGCACAGAATTGTCCGATTTTCAATCTGTTTTTTGTATTTGATAGCCACTTTATTGTACATTAATAACATGTCAATAACTAAAAATTGACCTCATGTGCACTCCGTCTCATTATGTGGTGGAGTGTCGCATATAATCCACACATAAAATTACAAATATAACCATATAAAAATACAGACATTTAAATAACACGGATAAAATGCCTAAAATACAGTCTCTAAATACAGAACGTAATCTGCAGGATACATTGACAAATACAGTTGCTTATTAACATGGACATATCTAAACCAAAAAACTGACCACACCAGAGCCATCTAAAAACACTGACATAGTATGCAGAGATGAAATGGCTACATTACAGCCATATTAAAACACTGACATTCTTCCACACATATAAAACAGTTCCAATCCAATCCAATGATGTTGCTTGGAGCCCCATAACTGCACAGGCCATATGGGGCTGTCACCTGCTCGCATTTTTAAACTTTATTAAAAGTGTGCAACTATACAGTTAATTATACAGTTAAAACGAGGTATAAAACCAACTCAACTGTCCTTGCATGTATCCACACCTTGGTCAACCATAAGGGTCAACCCACTATGTTGTGGGAAAACCCACATCGATCACACATAAAATGAGAAAACCAAAACTAGATTCCTGAAAACAACCTTGTCCTTAGAGACCAACTATACCACTTTTCACTCATATCGGGGAAAAAAAAAAATTCTCTCAGGAAGTTAAAAGTGATGTCCGTGGAACATCTTGAAAGAGGATCTTAAAGGAGGGAGTCTGCAGTAAAATGCTTGTGCGTAATATCCTGAACATCCCGACACTAGGAGCAGAGGCTTGATGGTCACCTGCACATCACAAGTCATTCACCATGGGGTTCCCTCACCTTTCAGAAAATGGTGAGTGATGTGAAAATGACCCCTGTGTGTCCTGGTTAAAATACAGCCATCCTAAACTACGAATATGTAATCACACAGATAAAATGACTAAATTAGAGTGATCTAAAACACAAAACATTAAATCTACACAAAAGGTATGTCTAAAATACAGCCATTTAAAAATGCATGTAATCCACACAAATAAAACAAATGCAGCCAAATAATAAAAAAACAACAACATATAGACTCCCAGAAAATGACTATATATACAATCACATCAAAACACATATGTTTGTAATCAACAAATAGAACTACTGAAATACTGCCATCTTAAAAAACCATCATGTAAATCCCATGACTTCAATATTATCATTCTTAAAACACCAATTTATAATCGAAACACATACAATTGCTTAGATACAGCCATCTAAAAACATAAACCTGATATTCAAACAAAAAAAATATCTAAAAGACAGTCACTTAAAAAACATTTAATCCACACAGTTAAAATGACTAAAATACAGTCATGTAAAAACAGACATTTAATCCACAAATAAAATGGCCTAAACAGTCATCTAAATACATAAACATTTAATATACAGAAATAGAAAGACTAAAACACTGCAATTTAAAAATGCTGACATGTAACCCAAACAGGTAAAATGACCTGAATACAGCCATCTAAAAATACCAACATTTAATCCACAAAGAAAATGACAAAAATACAGTCACCTATAAACACAGACATTTAACCCACACAAATAAAATGGCTAAAATACCAGAATGTAATCCACACAAATAAAATGACAAAAATACAGCCATCTAAAAGCACTCAGAGAAAATCAACAGATAACACTACAAAATACAGTTGCCTAAAAAACGCAGACATTAAACACAGACAGATTGACTATAATACAACTATCTGAAAATACCAACATAATCCACACAAATGAAACAACTAAAATACAATCACCCATAATCATAAATCTAATCCACACAAATAAAATGGCTAAAATACAGCCATCTAAAAGCACAAGACATAATGCATATGAATGAAATGACTAAAATACAGTAATCTAAATACACAAACATTATCCACACAGTTGTGTGCTGGTGGGATTGGATGACAAAATTGACAAAACTGCACACACACAGGGATTGGCTGTAAAAAAAAAAGCACATGAGTGATTATTCCACTATCCTCACAATAAAAGAATAAACAAATGAATAAAACTAACACACACGCCCCCACACACACACAGAGTAATGAAGCAAGCATTCTCCCTGCATGTTGAAAAAGCTAACAGTCAAAGGGAGACAACATACCATCTGTTCTGTGGAATCATGTTGTGAGCAGTGTAAATGGCAGCGAAGTCTTATTCAGACTTACTGTTGTTGTTGTTGTTGTTTTTCTATCATTCAGTCTGACACTATACATATTTATCATTATGAAAAAATCAATATGAAAAAATCGGTCAACTAAAAATAAAGAGTGCTTTTTGAGGCCAAGTCTGCTGAAAATGCTGACTGCAGACTCCAAGACACTGACTTCCTAAGGTCTTATCTCCTTCATTATCAGTGCATACCCTTCTACACCCACCCCCATCTCCTTCACCCTGCCTAAGTGTGCTACTCTGGTGTGTGTGTGTGTGTGTTTGTTGTGTGTATGTGTGTGTATAAATGATTTTGACATTTTAAAATATTTATTTTATATAATTGGTTGGGTTTTTTTGCATCTGTGTAAATAATTTGAATATAACCACTTTGGTGTTTTGCTTTTCAAGTTTTAGTAATTATATATATCCACATATACATACATACATACATACATACATACATACATACATACATACATACATACATACATACATACATACATACATACATACATACATACATACATACACATATAATATATATATATATATTGATTTTTAAAAATCCCACATGGGGGCTAATTCTATTATTCCTCAATTAAAAACAAAGAAAAGAAAACTCCTCCCCATATACACACATGCACTTATGCATGGCACACACACATACACAAAACAACAAAACAACGTATTCCCTTCTTTAAGGGAAAAGGCTGAAGCATTTGCAGACTCTTTTTCCAACACAAGTAGATTAGATGGCTTATCTCCAGAACAAAAAATCTACAGGGCCCAAAGAGAAAAATTAGTCGATCTTGCCGACCCTGTTCCTGATAACAGCCATTACCTCAATGCTCCATTAACCATCCAAGAAATAAAAGATGCAATCTCATCCTTACCGCACAAGAAAACATCAGTTGGAATCGATGCTATTTCAAATGAAATACTCAAACACTTGCCAGACAAGTGGATACACATTCTTTACAAAATTTTTCAAAAATGTTGGGAGAGTGGTGTATTACCACAAGTTTGGAAACAATCAATTATTGTCCCTGTGCACAAAGACGGTAAACCAATAACAAATATGGATAGCTACAGGCCCATAGCACTTACGTCTCATGTATGTAAACTGTTAGAAAAAATCGTTTTAAACAGACTTGTATATCATTGTGAAAAGAATAACATTATTCCTGTGAATCAAGCAGGTTTTAGAAAAGGCAGATCATCTATTGATCATTTAGTAAAGCTGACAACTCAGGTTAAGTATCAGTTTGCGAGGCGGAAATGTTTATTAGCAACATTTTTTGACATAACTAAGGCTTACGACCAGGTATGGCATTCACGTTTACTGTTTAAACTCCAGAATATTGGTCTGTCAGGGCAGATGTATAGTTTTATCAAAAATTTCTTAGAAAATAGAAAAATTCAGGCTAAAATAGGGACTACATATTCATCTATAAGATTATTACAAATGGGTATTCCACAGGGTTCAGTTATTGCTCCCATGTTATTTAATATTTTGATGCATGACTTGCCAGACAATCTTTCAAAAAATGTAGAATTGGCTCAATATGCTGATGATATATGTGTATGGATGAAAGTTGCGATGAAAAAGAACACTTCTGCTAGATCTATAAATTATGCTAAAAAGTTGTATCAAAACGATTTAAATGCTATTGCTAATTATATGACTGAAAATGGATTACAACTATCAAGAGATAAAACTCACATGATGTTGTTTAATAATGGAGCAAATCCAATTGAAATGCCTAGTTTTAAAATAAACGGTGGAATTTTACAATATAAACAATTAGTTAAATTCCTTGGAGTTTTTCTAACATCAAAATTAACATGGCATAAACATATTGAATACATTTTAACTAAAGCGAGAAAAAGCTTAAGCATTTTGAAAATTGTCAGTAAACAGCCTTGGGGCCAAGATATTTTCACCTTGTTGCATCTTTCAACATCGCTAATTCGTTCAAAATTAACCTTTGCCCAGGAAGTATTTTTTGGTGCCCCAAAATATCTTTTGAAAAAACTCCAAAGCATAGACTGCAGGGCATATAAACTTGCTCTTGGCCTACCTATCCATGCTTCATGTTTTAAAACATACAGTGCCTCAGGGGTTTTACCTTTGGAAGATTATAGGAGTGTTGCTTGCAGTAAATTTGTATTAAGAAGTCTGACTGTTCAAAACGATTTGGAATCAGTCATTAATCTTAAGTCAGATAACCATTTTCCAAAGAGAGCAAGATCTATATCATCACATACCACTTTGAGAACATACACATCAGATATTTTTACAAAGTCTGGGTTGAATCCAACAGGTAATATAGCACAGCGGGATGTAGTGCCCCCAGTTCCATTCTGGGAACTCAACAGAGCAAAGTTTGACATCGATTATATTGATCTAGCGAAAAAAGACAATATCAATTTAGTGTCTTCTCATGCCAAAATTCATTTGGAAGACAATTATCCCAATCACTTAAAAGTATTCACAGACGGCTCAGTATTAAACAATAACGCTGGTGCTGCTTATATTATACCAGATCTAAAAACTGAAAACCAATTTCATCTTGGAAAAGATATCTCGATATTTTCAGCGGAACTAATCGCAATATTGATGGCCCTAAATTTTCTCGTTAGTTTTCCTAAAATAATCTTTCAGATTCTGTTTTGTGTAGATTCTAAATCTGTAATTCATGCCATTAGTTCCTTGCAAACAAAAGTTAGATCTGAAGTCGTTATTGAAATTTGTCATTTAATTCATGTTTTATCTTTAAAGGGCTCGGAACTAACCTTCTGTTGGATTCCATCCCACAGCGGTTTTTACTACAATGAAAAAGTGGACATCCTAGCAAAGAAAGGAGCAAAGGGTTCATTGGAGGTGTCACATTTAGTACTCCCATTTTCACTTCAAGAGTGTTATCATATTGTAATTAAATCACAAGAAAAGTTATTTCAGTGCGAGGAAATGAGGCTCGGGTGTTTAGGTGCTCACAAAGAATTACGTAAATTTGAGTCTTTTGTTAAAACACGAGAACGTGATGTATATTGTTCAAAGCAGATTGTTTCCTTAGCTTGTAGATGGAAATTGAATTGCTTTAAGACAAAATATGTTGGAAATGTTTTTTGCATATGCGGTAATGATATAACAGTAGATCATGTACTAACATGCAGCAGCTTAAAAGGGCATATTCCCGTTTTGATGGTAAATTCTCCATCAGCTATCTTTAACAATCTGTCACTTATGTATGACTTTTTTAGATCGCTGATTCATAGTCCAGTTGGTTTGTTATTGTGATTGATTTGGACTCTAAAGATGCTCTAATCGGATGTTTTTTGTTGGTTTTTTGTTTGTTTGTTTGTTTGTTTTCTTGTTTGATTGTAAGGGTGTTTTTTTTTTTTTTTTTTTGTGTGTGTGTTTTTTTTTTGTTTTTGTTTTTTTTCTGTACTGGTATTTGTATTCTTATTGTTGTTTATCTTTGTTTGGTTTTGGGGGGCGAGGGCTAGGAGATGTTGCTGATTGTAGCTGATTTTTCGCAGTTATTTTTGGGTATTCCCGTTCTTTTTCTGGGAGGGGTATTTTGTGTTTTCTTATGTGAAATTAAGTAACTATTTAGTTATATTTTTCATTGGAATTACTGATTTTGTTAGAGTTTGTTAGAACTGCATTTCCCGTTTTTGCTTACTGTAGTTCAATAGGTTAGTGACAAAAAGGTTTTTTTTTGTTTTTTGTTTTTTTTTTACTTAGCAAGTATTGACTCCCTGAAATTCTTTATCCAATACATTGCCAACCACACCCTCTTTTTCTGACACTCATACACCCACCTACTCCCCCCCCCCCCCCCCCCCCCCCCCCCTTCCCGTCTAATATCACAATTTGTGAAAAGACGTTAAATGAATTTGAACACACATACACATGCCTGGTCCACCCTGTGCCTGGGCACCTGCACCCCCTCCCCCCATACACACACACACACCTAGGCCTACTCACACACACAGAGTAATGAAGGAAGCATTCTCACTGCATGTTGAAAAAGCTAATGGTCAAAGGGAGACAACCTACTGTCTGTTCTGTGGAATCATGTTGTCGAGCATGGCAGTGATTTCTTGTTCTGACTTGCTACTGATGTTGTTTTTTTTCTGTCATTCAGTCTGACACTATGCATTTATTAATATGAAAAAATCAATATGAAAAAAATCTGACAACTGAAATTGAAGAGGTATTTCAAGTCCAAGTCTGCTGAAAATGCTGATTGCCCTCCAAGACACTGACTTCCTAAGGTCTTCCCTCCTTCATCATCAGTGTATACCTTTCAACACCCACTCCCATCTCCATCACCCTGCCTAGGTGTGCTACTCTGGGTGTGTGTGTGTGTGTGTGTGTGTGTGTGTGTGTGTGTGTGTGTGTGTGTGTGTGTGTGTGTGTGTGTGTGTGTAATGTGTGTGTGTTTGTTTGTGTGGTTGCATCTGTGTAAATAATTTGAATAGAACCACTTTGGTGTATTGCTTTTCAAGTTTTAGTAATTATATATATCTATATATACATACATATATATACATACATACATAGACACATACACACATACACACATATATATATATAATATATATATATTATATATCTATATATTTAAACTATATATCAAAATATAAAAAACCCACATGAGGGCTAATTCCATTATTCTTCTATAAAAAGAAAAGAAAACTCCTTTTCATATACACACATACACTTACACATGGCACACACACACATGCCTGTTCCACCCTGTGCCTGGGTACCTGCACCCCCACCCCCCCACCCCCCTACACACACTCACACACAAACACAGAGGACCCCCCCCCCCCCCCCCCACACACACACACAGGCACCCAACACACAGAAGACACCCGCCCCCCCCCCCACACACACACAGAAGACCCCCCCACACACACACAGAGGCCCCTTCCCCCCCCCCACACACACACCCAGACCCACTCACACACATCCTTTTATGAAGCAAGCATTTTCACTGAAGGATGAAAAAGCTAATGGTCAAAGGGAGACAACCTACTGTCTGATATGTGAAATCATGATATCAAGTAGTGTGAATGGCAGTGATTTCTTGTTCTGACTTGCTGCTCCTGCCCCTGTTGTTGTTTTTCTGTCATTCAGTCAGAAACTATAAATATTTATTAGTATGAGAAAAATCAATTTG
>CM060322.1:67028676-67091176 GCA_030674155.1 Stramonita haemastoma
ACACACACACACGCACGCACACACCACACACACACACACACACACACACACACACACACACACACACACACACACACGCACGCATGCACGCACGCACACACACACACAATCTATTATGAAGCAAACAAGCAAACACTGACTGCTTGTTGAAAAACCTAACAGTCAAAGGGAGACAACCTACTGTCTATTCTATGGATCATGTTGTCTTGAAGTGTAAACTGCAGTGAAGACTTGTTCTTGCTTGCTGTTGTTTTCTGTGGTTCATGATGCCATTTAGTCTAACACTAACACTATGTATATTGATATGAAAAAAATCAATATAAAAAAAAATCTAACAACTAAAATGTAGAGAGCTTTTTGAGGAAAAGTCTGCTGAAAATGCTGACTGTAGCCTCCAAGACACTGACTTTCTGCCTGAGGTGTTCCCTCCTTTTGTCTTTTAATTTGCTCCTCTGTTAACTAAATTTTTAAAAATCTCAACCTTTAATCTTGAAAGTGATATAATTTCATGTTGTTTGATCCATTGGCTAAAGGTGTTTATCATTTTTAGAAACTTATATGGTTTAATTTTTTCAATTTAAATTTTTCATTGTGAAAACTTTTGGATTCTGTTCTATGAGTAATACAGTTGTATACCCCTTCTATCTGTTTATTTTATTTTGGGTGTGAAGTATCTAGGAGTCGTTGTCCACAACACTCTCTCCATGCAAAAATTCATTACCCAAACCTGTCAGTCATGCTACTATCAACTATGGCGCCAATTTGAAAGTACCTGTCCACTGATGCAACATCCAAACTTGTCACTTCTCTTATTCTCTCACGTCTGGACTGTTGCAATTCTCTTTTGGCTGGTATGCCAGCATCATCCATCCACTCCCTTCAACATATACAAAACTCTGCAGCTCATCTGGTCCTCAGAAAGAAAAAATCAGAGCACATTACCCCTCTCTGGCAATCTCTCCGTTAGCTGCCCTACCACAGAGAGTAAACTACAAGATCAATACCCTCTGTTACAAATGTCTCCACAATACTGCACCCTCCTACCTCTGTGAATGTCTTCACTTGTACACACCTTCTGCTCCCTCAGCTTGTCAGCAGATACTTTGTCCTTAAGAATACCCAGATTCAACCTATGTACCCTTGGCCACTGCTCTTTCTCTGTTTCCGGTCCATTGATCTGGAAGGACCTTCCTCTCTCCCTCCCTTGGCAAAAGCCTACTTATGACACTTTTAAATCCAACCTCAAGACACACTTATTTCAAACCTAAGTATTTCTCCTTTGGCTTCCATCTCTTACCTGTTCCTGCCTTCAACATCCACCTGCCAAAGTACATAACATTTGTGGGTGTGTGTGCCCAGGCCTGTGCTGCTTGCCTGGTACATGCTTGCGTGTGTGGGTGTGTGTACATTTGAATTTGTTAAAACTGTAAATTGTTGTTGATTGTGTGTTGTGTAGATCGAATGCAAGCCCTGTGATTTGTTTTTACAAGATATAGCACTATACAAATTCCATGTATTATTATTATATTATTATTATTATTATTATTATTATTATTATTATTATTATTATTATTATTATATATTCTGGAATCAGAGTAGGAGCCCCATGAAAAATAAAATACTTACCCTGTAACCCTTGAAATATAAAATTTATCCATTCATTCATTTCTTCTCTGAGTAGAATAATTTTTTGTGCTTTACATTAAGCTAGGTCATGATCTTCTACTTCTATCCCATAGTGTTTTTAGACCATAGGGGCGCCATGGAAGACCTTGCAATCAGCTCTCTCCATTTCCTTCTGTCCTCGACCTTTCTCAGGGTGTCACTCAGCCTGAGGCCAGTCCACTCTGGGATGTTGTCCTCCCATCTCTTTCTCTGCCTGCTTCTCCTTCCAGGGATAACCTAGTGGTCAGAACATTGCGCTGGCAATTTGACAACCCGAGTTCGAGTTCAATGGAGGAGATTTTTCTCCTGGAGTTAACACCAGTGCTGACTCCACTTTCCCCAAAAGTCCTTGGGATGAGACTTTAAAGTGAGGCCCGTGTGCGAACTCATGTACAACATATTGCGCACATGTTAAATCCTGTTCCGCTTTTCTTAAGAGTAGGCCATCGTGTGCCAGTGGGAACAGATGACATTTACAAAAGTGCATACACACAGGACTAGATGTAAAAGAGAACAAGAGTGCCTATTCCATTATCCTCAATATAAAAGAATAAATCATATCAAATCAAATCAAATCAAATCAAATCAAATCTCCCGCCTTGTATGGTTCCTTGCAGAATCATCTTGGCAAGCCCTGATGATCTTGCGACATGCCCATACCACTTCAGTTTGCGTTTTTTGACTGTGGTCAGGAGATCTTAACCTTTTCGCTGCTGACCTATTTTGCTCAGGACTATATTGAAGAAATTTTCAGAAACAGACAAAAATCAGCATATGATTTTCAATTGGTTTTAATTCAGGAAATTCCTAAGATAGCTACTTAAAAGTATATACTGAATGAAAGGAAATTGAATGAAGATTGTATTTGTGACAATTTTAAAAATATATAATTAGACAGACAAACACACGTGCGCGCCTGCGCGCACACGCAGGCGCGCTCACACACACACACACACACACACACACACACACACACACACACACACACCTGCTCTTCACACAAACACACAGCCAGGGAGCCAGGGCAGATGTCAGCAAGAAAAATAGCTCATCAACAAAACAAACAGACACACACACTGATAACTGACAGCTAACGAGTAGCCGAGGTGACAAGTGACACACGAGGTCGCAACCACTTCAAAGTAGATCAAACACATCGGCCACTCAGTGACTGCCTCGCTTGCTCACTGACCAAGCCCTGACCAAATGTGCAACCATACGATACACACATTTTAGTTGTTCTGTTTATGAATAAACAGAGAAAAAAAACAACATAAATATGTTATAAAAACGAATAAAACCCTCAAATATACCCAACTGCATCTCGAACGATACGATCTTCATGTTCCGATTCAGACCACGAGTACGCAGAAGTTTCTTCCGGATCAAACGCAAAGTTCAATGTGAACTGGATAAAAAAAAAAAAGCCCTAATCTCCATTATCTTGATCTCTATAAATTTCATCAATAATTTCGGCAACTGTGTAGGTCAATTGAGGGACAGCCATTGCTTCAAAAACCCAAAAATTGAACTTCGCAGTACCTTGTTTACCTTGCCGATTGAACGTCATAAAATATGCAAATAACTTGAACAAATGGGACTCATGGGTTGAAGATACATCAAGGGAGCTAAACAAATCATAATAAGAAGGGTTTTCAGCAATGCTGAGCGAAACAGAGAGAGCGTTGGTTCATGACGAGCACCGCTCGTCAACACAACATTGCAGGTGGCGGTTTCTATGACGAGCGGCGCTCGTCAACAGCGCAGTGTAGGGGTTAAAAGGGCCTGAAGGCTTGACCAATTCTGATTCTCACTTCCTTGTTAGTAATGTGGTCTAAGGAGTCTGCCAAGGAGTCTGCAAAAGCATCTCATCTCTGTGGCCTGTATTCTCCTCTCCAGATCTGCTGTGAGGGTCCATGACTCACAAGCATACAGGAATATTGAGATGACCAGAGTACGCATCAGCCTGATCTTTGAGCTGAGCGAGATGTTCCTGTTCTTCCAAATGGTCTTCAATTTTGTCAGTGCTGTAACTGTCTGTGCAATTCTTGTGAGTATTTCAGGCTTGGATCCCTTGTCTGTTACAATTGCTCCCAGACACTTGAAGATTTGTACCATTTCCAAATTCTGACCACCGACCCTGATGTTGGTGTTAATGCCGTTGATGTTGTTGGTCATTAGCTTGATCTTCTGCACACTGATCTCCATGCCATAGGCTGTTGAAGTCTTGTCGAGGTGTTCCACTAACCTAACTAACTCTTCTTCTTTCCCTGCCAGTCCATCGATGTCATCAGCAAAACGCAAGTTGGTAATTGTTCTGCCTCTAATGCTGACTGTTCCTTCATGATTTTCCAGAGCATCAGTCATGATTCTCTCAAGGAAGATTGTAAGAGAGTAGGTGAGAGCAAGCAGCCTTGTCTGACGCCGACCGTCATCCTGAATCAATCCCCTATGCCACCATTGAAATAGACTGTGCTAGTGGCCTTGTTGTAGAGCTCCTCAATGACTCTGATCATGTTGGCATTGATGTTGTACAGCCTCATGGTAGCCCACAGAGCTGCATGCCATACCATGTCAAAGGCCTTTTTGAAATCCACAAAAATGTGGTTAAGGTCTTCCTGATACTGAAGGTACTTCTCGCATAGATTAACCTTTTCGCTGCTGACCTATTTTGCTCAGGCCTATGCTGAAGAAATTTTCAGAAACAGACAAAAATCACGCATATGATTTTCAATTGCTATTAATTCAGGAAATTCCTAAGATAGCTACATAAATGTATATACTGAATGAAAGGAAATTGAATGAAGATTGCATTTGTGACAATTTTCAAAATATAGAATCAGACGGACAGACACACGTGTGCGCGCCCACAGGCACGCACGCACGCGCGCGCGCACACACACACACACCTGCTCTTCACACAAACCCACAGCCAGGGAGCCAGGGCAGATGTCAGCAAGAACAATAGCTCATCAACAAAACAAACAGACACACACACTGATAACTGACAGCTAACGAGTAGCCTAAGTGACAAGTGACACACGAGGTCGCAACCACTTCAAAGTAGATCAAACACATCGGCCACTCTGTTACTGGCTCGCTCGCTCACTGACCAAGCCCTGACCAAAGGTGCAACCATATGATACACACATTTAGTTGTTCTGTTTATGAATAAACAGACAAAAAAAGCAATATAAATATGTTATAAAAACGAATAAAAGCCCTCAAATATACCCAACTGCATCTCAAACAATACGATCTTCATGTTCCGATTCAGACCACGAGTACGCAAAAGTTTCTTCCGGATCAAAACCCCAGTCATTTGCATCAACTTCGCAAAATTCGATGTGAACTGGATAAAAAAAAAACCCTAATCTCCACTATCTTGATCTCTATAAATTTCATCAATAACTTCGGCAACTGTGTAGGTCAGTTGAGGGACAGCCATTGCTTCGAAAACCCAAAAATCGAACTTCGCAGTACCTTGTTTACCTTGCCGATTGACGTCATAAAATATGCAAATAACTTGAACAAATGGGACTCATGGGTTGAAGATACATCAAGGGAGCTAAACAAATCATAATAAGAAGGATTTTCAGCAATGCTGAGCGAAACAGAGAGAGTGTTGGTTCATGACCAGCGGGGGCTCGTCAACACAGCATTGCAGGTGGTGGTTTCTATGACCAGCGGCGCTCGTCAACAGCGCAGTGTAGGGGTTAAAGATCTAGATTAAAAATCTGCTCTGTTGTACTTCGTCCTGCCCTGAAGCCTGCCTGTTCTTCAGCAATAATCATCTCTGCTTGTGGCTTCAGTCAATTCAGTAGGATCTACAGCATGACTTTGCTTGGATGACATATCAAGCTGATTGTGCGATAGTTCTTGCATTGTTGTAGGTTGCCTTTCTTGGGAAGGGTGATGATTAGTGATTGTGTCCATGGTGTAGGCCAGTCTCCTGTCTGCCAGATCTTGTTGCAGATTATTAGTAGAGTGTTTAACATGGCTTCCCCTCCTGCTTGGACCAGTTCTGCTGGGATGTTTTCTATTCCTGCTGATTTCCTCTTCCTCATCAATTTCACAGCTGCTTCCACCTCTTCCTGAAAGATGGGGTAGTTGTCAGTGTCTGTTGGTGGTGGGATATTCAGTACCTTTGGATCTCCTGAGGTTTTGTGGTTATACAGGTTTGCGCAATATTCTGTCCATCTCTTTAGAATATCCTGGTCCTCTGTTAAGATCTTTCCATTTTTGTCTTGTATGGTGCTGGCTTTCTCCTGTTTTGTGCCTGTCAGGTGTTTCACTAGCTGGTACACTTTATTGCTGTTGTTCTTGTTCATATTTTCTTCAATGTCCTAGCACTTCTTTTCAATACAGGTTTCTGTTGCCTCTTTCATGCTTGTTCTAATTTCTTTGTTGATTACTTTATACTGCCTCGTTCCTTCTATATTGTTATTCTTTTTCTTCAGTTCTCTTCGTTTGTCACACTGGTCAAGGATGTTGGCTGTGACCCAGGGCTGCTTCATTCATCCTTGCTTGCCAAGAATCTCATTGGCTGTATCAGTTACTGCCTTGTTAAAGGTGTCAACAAACTTGTCAATATCTGTGTCATCTGGGTTGAACATGGTGAGGGGTGCAAATTTCCCTCTATCATGGCTAGGAAGGCTTCAGCCACCTCTGGATCCTTCAGTTTCTTGAAATTGAATCTGATCCTTGTCTGGCCCTGCTTCATGACCTTCCTCAGATGAAGGCGGAAGGTCATCATTACTAAATCATGGTCACTTCCATGGTCATGATGTCACATCATTATTGTCCAATCTAAAGGTTATTCTAATCTTAACATGTAGTTTTATTCTATGTTCATTCACTGTTTGGTGATTTGGCATGTAACTAATTGATGTGTGTGTGGGTGCTATTATTGTTGTTGCTGTTGCTGATTTTGTTGGTTTGAAAGTTTAATCACCTTGGTGGCATAAGACTATAAAAAGTGAAGCAAACAAAAACAAACTAAAAAAAGCAAAGAAACAAAACAGGACAAAACTGTCTCTCCCACAAAAGTCAAATCTACTTTTTACTGTGATGTTCTGCACCTTATTCAAATAACTGACAGAATTAATAACCTGTCATGTAAGTCTTTCATTATATGAAATACATTTGAAGACAATTTTTCAAAATAGAAGTCAATCAGTTGCATTCAAAAACGATCACAGGACAGAAACTGAAATACTTGTTTCTATGACCTGCATGTGTAGTAGCAGGGTCTGCACATGCTCAACCTCTGGCTTTTGCCTCAAAGGCCACAGGCCTAGGAGATAAGTGTCTACAAGCTTAGTCCTCTTCTTTCCACTCTTTAGTTAATCTTTTAAGCAAGTCAGTCCACTTTGTGCTTTAGCATTTTTGTGTTTAAAATCTAGATCATAACATTTTAGTTATTCATTACCACTTTTATGTCACAGCAGATTTCTCTGGGTGAAGTTGGGGCTGCTCTCCTCAGGGGAGGGCATTGCCACAAGTGCAGTGCCACCATTATTTTTTTTTCTTTTTCCTGTCTGTAACGGTACTTTGTTTCCCTATCAGTGGGAACATATGATAAATTTACAAAACTGCACAGATACGGGGACTGGGTATAAAAAGAACATGAGTGCTTATTCCATCATCCTTGAAATAAAAAATTAAAACTCTCTCTCTCTCTCTCTCTCTCTCTCTCTCTCTCTCTCTCTCTCTCTCTCTCTCTCTCTTGACAATTTCAGATTTCTGATAGTGATCTATCATTCCCTGGTGCATGGCAGTTTGCAAGGATACATTACAAAACAAGAAAACTGGTTTACTCCTTTATATGCATCAGTCATTGAGATTCAAAAGAATATATACCTTAGAGCAACATAACGTAGAAGCACTCTGGGTCGAAATTCAAATAAAATTTACCAAACCATTTCTAATCTGTTTACTATACAGAAATCCATTGGAAAGAATATAAGAGACTTCAATATAGATTTACTAAAAGACAATAAGCATTGGAATCTAACGTATAAATGTTATGGACTAACACAGTTAATACAATCACCAACGCCAGTAACTAGTGTCTCTAAAATTCTTATTGATCATTTCTAAGTATCTGATCCTAAGACTATTATTGAAACATCTGTCCCAGAGTGTGGTTGCAGTGATCAATATCCGATTTGTTTTACATGGTCAACAAAGGCACAAAAATACCAAAGTTAAATCATAAACTATTGTATTTCGAAAATTTTCAAAATTTGATAGTGAAAAGTTTATCTATGATCTTACACATTCTTCTCTCAATAGCATGTATCAGTATACAGACCCTGATGTGGCATTAGAAGTATGGTACAAGATTTTTTATAGCATATACAACAAACATACTCCACTGCAAAGAAGAGAGTTCAATATAGGATAAAACCTCCATGGCTGACAGATGAATTACAGAAAGCCATACACCATAGAGATTATTTACTGAAACATAGCACCCATGAAAATTATAAAAGGCAGAGAAATAAAGTAGTTTACCTCATTCCAACAGAAAAAAAGAAATATTTTCTGAATGTGTTGAACAAGAAGAACAATGGTAGACTAATCTGGAAAGCCATGCATCAATTAACAAATAAAAATGTCAACGGTTCAACCTGTAGGCAAAACAATATATGAGCTGACAAACTAAACTACCATTTTTCAACTGTAGCAAAACAAGTACTGTAAAATCCCTAGCATACTCCCCCCCCCCTATGCACTGATTCAGAGCAAAATTGGGGGTGGGCATTTGCTAGGGATAGACCCCTTTGCACAAAGTAATTATTGTGCTCAACCCTGTAATTGAGTGAATACAAAACCCCGAAAGCATGTTAGTTAGGTCATGTGAGTAGAAGTGAAGGAAAATAGCACAGAAAGGGACTTTGAGGCAAAGAAAGCCAACGAGGACATTTAAGTCCCTGACTTCTTGTCCTATGGAAACTGTAACAGTCCAGAAGCAGGAGGCGGCATTTGTTGGATGGCGCAAGGACACGCTGAATCCAGGCAATGATGGTGTCTCTGGACATCCAGTCATCCACTGTTGCACATACACAAACATTGTCTAGCACTCTCAGCTGCAAAAAATTCCAGGGTGATATGTTCCCATTTCTCTCTGTCAAGATCACAAAAGCTGGCAATTTGGTTCCATCCGCTGCCTCTGTAAGTGCCACCATGAAGCCTCATTTTTCAGCCTTTGTGCTCTTGATTCTAACTTGTTTTGCACCTTTCTTGTTGTTGGTATGGGCTGGCATCATGTCAAACCGGACCATCATCTGATCCATGTTCATGATGTTGGACAGAGGATAACCATGGCGATGATGTAGTTGCAGAATGTTCCGTTGGAATTGAAGAAGTTGATCCTGAAAGTCTGCAGGGACCATTTGGCTTGAGCTAGTTCCCTGTTGACAAGACACCAAGTGGTGCTGTTTCCAGCAACTTAACCACATGTCTGATGCCAAGAAGCCCACCACATTCAAAGCACCTGCCAGTTCCATCACTTTCATTATAGGTCATTGTTTTGCAATACCCTGCCTTCAGATCTTTCATCTTCCAGATAATGTACCACACCTTGGTTGACATGTTCAGATCTATCTGCTGGTCCTTTTGACAGTTTCCGTTTTTGTTTGTCTTTTCCGTACTGCTGTTCAAGTCTATCTCTGTTTTCAATCCATTCCCTGATCCTCTTGCTATCCACAAAAAATTCACGGGCACACTCCGAAACATTCCCACCTGCTTCGTTATCCAGATACTGGACGGCTTCCAATTTGAAAGATACAGTGTAAGAATGTCATTTTGGCATTTTGCAAAATTGGCACAGAGAGATTCAAAAACCAACTTCTGGCCATCAGGAAGTGTCATCAAAGTACCTGTATGTCACTGACAGACAAAAGATGTTAGTGGAAAAAGCATGACGTAATTTTAATTCACCTTGTTAGGGATGGGTGGGAGTGAGGAGAGGGGACAAAGAATAAGAAAAAAGGAAAGAAACACGAAAAGGTAAAGAATGGGGAAAACATGACTTTTTGAACAATCTGCACAAATCTTAGTGAAAGTGAACATAGTCTCTTTGAAAAAAGCAGGATGGGCGTTTGCTAGGTAGTTACCCCTATGCACAACTTTTGGCCCAAAGTGGGGGGTGGGCATTTGCTAGATGGTGGGCTTATGCTAGGGATTTTACAGTAACTCAAAATAACTACTCAAAAGAAAATAATTTACATGAACTGCAAAAGTATTGTGAAGACAAAAATATTTGCCTTTTTGCAAAAATACAACCCCTATGCGTTCAAGAAGTTTACACTGCTTTAAGACAGCTCAAACAGACAAGCACTCATGGCATTGACGGAATTGATGGAAAAATTCTTAAGCTTTCAGCACCATCATAGCAGAAACTCTTACATATGTTTATAATCTTTGCATCAATAAAAACTATTTCTCTAAAGGTTTTAAACAAGCAAAAATTATTCACATACATAAATCTGGAAACAAGACTGATCCATCCATCTACAGACCAATTTCTATTTTATCTGTTCTTTCTAAGCCTCTGGAGCAACATATTTAGAAGTGTCTTCTTTCTCATTTAAATCAACATGATCTGATACATTCGAACCAGTCTGGATTTAGAGAATATCATTCCTGTCACACAGCTTTAACAAAGCTGGTTGATTGCTGGCTATTAAATATAAATAGAAAGGAATCTACTGGAATACCATTTGTTGATTTTGCAAAAGCTTTTGATGTTATAAATCACAAACTTCTTCTTAAAAAAATTAGCACTTTACAAATTATCTCGTAGTACTCTTGAGGTGATCTCCTCTTTTCTTTCTGATAGACATCAGAAATTATCTTTAAATGGATCTATCTCTGATTTTCTTCCAAACACTTATTGTGTGCCTCAGGGTTCAGTTTTGGGTCCCCCACTTTTTCTGCTTTACATCAATGATCTTCCTCTATCCATAGGTACTCAATGCGACATGTTTGCTGATGACACCACCCTTGAAACAACGAACTCTGATGCACATGAGGTTTATCATACAATGCAAAAAAGTATCAATTACCTTATTCAGTGGACACACATAAATCACATGTCTCCTCATTCCAATAAAACTAAATTTATGTTGATTACCAATAGACAAAAGTGTCAAAACCTCACCCAGTCTTTTCCCTCTTAATATATTTCTAATGTGAAAGTCGATGAAGTAACGAATCATAAAGTTTTAGGTGTAACAATAGATAATAACCTCACATGGTCTAAACACTTAGAAAAAATGTCTAGAAATATAACATCAAAACTGTATCAGTTTAGAAAAATAAAGAACTTTGAAAATTTACATGGTAGGAAACTATTCTTTTATGCATAATATACAATCTCACATTGATTATGCATCTACACTCTGGGATCTAGCAAGGAAAAATGTACTGGAACATTTGCTTAGCATTCACAAAAGAGCCATTAAAATTGTCATTAACAAATCATCTACTCTAACAGACTTTAACTATAAACAAGCAAATATACTTCTCCTCCCAGCCAAATTAATATACAATAAAGCCATTGTCATGTATAAAGTACTCCATGGTAAGACTCCATATTCTCTTAGGAATATGTTTACTTATAATAGTTATCATCATTCACACAAAATAAATGTTTCTTTCACAACAATCAATCTTTATAAGTCTAGCCTTATGTACTCTGAATGATGGCTATAAACAATATTCCAGAAATCCTAAAATATGAATCTAAGTTTTTGAGACTTAAACCCAGCTTGTTTAATTACTTAATGAATCTCTCTGATTTGACATTCCTTTCTCCAAACATGTATTGAACCCAAACATGTATTGAAGTGATCTATTATCAACACTATTATTGTCACTCAGCATGTATCTTGCATTTTGGCCTAGTCGTTGTTCATATCATCGTCATCGTTATTATCATCATCATCACCATCATCGTCATCATCATCCTCAACACCATCATCCTCATAAGCGTCTTTTTTGTCATCCTCATCGTAGTTTGTATTATCTTAATTATCATCATCATTCTTGTTATTATTAATATGAGTATTTACATGGCTAGGTGGTGGATGCTTTTTAAAAAAATATATCGTCTATAAAAATGTTAATATTTGCAGAATTATGCTTCTCTCTCTCTCTCTCTCTCTCTCTCTCTCTCTCTCTCTCTCTCTCTCTCTCTCCTCTCTCTCTCTCTCTGTGTCTCTCTGTCTCTGTCTCTGTCTCTGTCTCTCTCTCTCTCTCTCTCTCTCTCTGTGTCTCTCTCTCTCTCTGTCTCTCTCTGTCTCTCTCTGTCTCTCTCTGTCTCTCTCTCTCTCTCTCTGTCTCTCTCTCTCTCTCTCTCTCTCTGTCCCTCTCTCTCTCTCTCTCTCTCTCTCTCTCTCTCTTGTCTCTCTCTCTCTCTCTCTCTCTCTCTCTCTCTCTCTCTCTCTCTCTCTCTGTGTGTCTCTGTCTCTGTCTCTCTCTCTCTCTGTCTCTCTACTCAGCTTTCTCCCTTTTCCTTTTATTGTGGTTTGATTTGCTTTGTGGTTTGATTTGCTTTGTATTAAGTTACACATATATACTGTAATTTTCTACTGTAATTGCTTTTCTCTTGTCCTTTTATTGTGGTTTGATTTGCTTTCTATTAAGCTACACATATATACTGTAATTCTTTGTTCTACACTTCTCAAAGTGTTGAACTGTAGTTAACTGTTTATGTAATTTTGCTTAACTAAGCCATTATCTTCAAACTAGCATTTGTGAGGGGTTTTAGTGTTGTTGTTAGTGTTTTTGTTTTGTTATTTTGTAGATCACATCCATAATTTTACCAGCATGGTTATCTGATCTAATAACTGGCCAAGAAAAGATGGACTACGCATTGGACACTTGAATGTAAATAATATTCTAAACAAAATATCTGATGTACAGACTCTAATATACATCTCCGATAAACCATTTCATGTATTGGATTCGCTGAATCCAGATTTTCAGACAATGTACCGGATACAGATGTTATAATTCCTGGCTACAAACTCATATGCAAAGATCCAGTATCCCCCAAGAATATAAAAGAATTCAAAACCTAGAAAATTATCAGGTTGAGTGAATGTGGATAGAAGTCAAACTAAAACGAAATAAACCTATCAGAGTAGGATTTATTTACATAAATCCATCTGAAAGAATAGATTGGACAGATAGATTTTCCACAATGATGGACTCAGCATTTGTTGATACCACAGAAACACTAGTGTTTGGTGATTTCAATATAGATTTACTTAAACCCCAACCTTGATGGGTAAACAAATTAGACACATACAACCTTACACATATTGTAGATACACCAACACGCATAACATCTACCAGTAAAACACTTATTGATCATATTTACATAACAGATAAAGAAAACACCAAGGAATTATGTATTCCTATCTATGGCTGTAGTGACAATCTTCTTATGTGTGTAACATGGGATAGGAAAGGTACACAAATCCCAAAAGTAGGTCACAAAGAAATTACATACCGATCTTTTGCAAAATTCAATGAAAATCATTTTCTAAATGAACTGTTAACTTCTTCGCTAAACAATGTTCACAACTTGACAGATCCAGAAGAAGCCTTGACCTTCTGGCTTGAAACTTTTATGTCTATATATAATAAACATGCTCCTTTTAAAACCCACAGAGTAAGGCATAAAGTACAACCTGAATGGATAACAAAGGAAATTTCATCTGAAGCACAGCATCGAGATAACTTGTTAAAAGCAGGAAAATTTGATGAATACAAAGAAACAAAGTTAATTCTTTAAAGCGAGCAAGTAAACAAAAATACTTTCAAAATTTAATTCTTCTGGATAAAATTGAAGGTCAATGTGGAAAGCTATCAACCAGCTAGCTAAAAAAATGTCCTCACCTTCCAGTATTTAGAATATTTCTCCTGATTGCCCAAATACCTATTTTACCACCATGCCAGATTTATTGATAAAAGAGAATGATGCTACACAAAACTCCCTAGAAAAACTAAAACCTTTTTGCAGATCCAGAAATATCAAATCAGCTTTGAAAATACCACTATTGAACATAACTGAAGTTTACCAATTCCTACAATGCTTAAAACAAACAAAAAGTCAAGGTCCAGATGGTGTGGATGGAAAAATTCTCAAAATGGCAGCTCTCTTTATAACTGAGATGCTCACTTATGTTTATAACTTGTGTATTGGAAAATGTCACTTCCCATCACAATTCAAGCTGGCCAAAGTAATTTCCAACCATTTCACAACCACGTGGGCGAGTTCTTCAAGACCACGGTTGGGGTTCGCCAGGGCTGCCTTCTCTCACCTGTACTCTTCAACCTCTTCCTCAAAAACATCATGACAGAGACACTGCAAAACCACCACACTTCCATCTCCATTGGTGGAAGACCCCTTTGCAACCTCAGATTTGCAGATGACATTGACCTCATGGGCAGCAGCAAACAAGAACTGCAAATCCTCACAGACAATTTAACAGATCGAGCGAGCGCATACAGCATGGAGGTCAGTACAGAGAAATCAAAGATCATGGTCAACAGCCCAAGTAATGACATCACGGAAATAAAGATGAATGGAGAAACACTAGAAGAGGTGAGCCAATTCAAATACTTAGGCTCCATCCTAACAAAAGATGGCACATCAAACAATGAAGTGAAAGCTCACATTGCAACAGCAACATCTGCTCTAGTCAGACTCGAGAAGATCATCAGAAGCAACAACATCAGCTTCTGCACCAAATACCACCTTTACAAATCCCTCGTGATATCTATCCTCCTATATGGCTGTGAATCATGGACTCTGACAGCAGAGTTAGAGAGGAGAATCCAAGCATTCGAGAACAAGTGCCACAGAAGACTTCTCAAAATATCATACAAAGAACACAAGACCAATAACTATGTGAAAGAAGAAATCAAAAAGCGTGTGGGCCCCAAGAGCCTTTGCTCTCCACCATAAAGAGGAGAAAGCTGATGGGATTTGGTCACACCACAAGACACAACACCCTAGCAAAAACCATCCTGCAAGGAACAGTCGAGGGCAAGAGAAGAAGAGGCTGCCAAAAGAAATCATGGGTTGACAACATCAAAGACTGGACCGCCCAACCCCTGCAACACCTCCTACTAGCCACACAGGATCGTGAAGCATGGAAAAAGATCTCTGTTGCGTCTTCTCTCATGTCCCCCCTACGTCCTTTGGGATATGGGACTGAGTGAGTGAGTGAAAGTAATTTCCCTTTCATAAATCTGGTGACTCTCCAAAACCATGTAACTACAGGCCATTTGAAAAACATATACACAAACACCTTAGTAATCATTTAGAACATTATAGTCTTTTAATTGATAACCAATCAGGATTCAGGAAAAATCATTCTTGCCACACAGCTCTTACTAACAGTATAGATTCTTGGCACAACAATATAAATGCTAACAAATATTGTGGAGCCCTTTTTGTTGACTTTGCTAAAGCCTTTGATATAACTGACCATGAACTACTATGCTGAAAACTAATGCTATATGGCATATCTGATAACGGTCTGAAGTTAATCAAATCATTCCTGCATAATAGACAATATATTTCGATCAATAACATTAAATCATCTACACTACCAGTAAAATATGGGATACCTCAAGGGTCTGTTCTAGGTCCACTTTTATTCTCTATATATGTTAATGACCTTCAACTCTACATTAAAGAATCATGTGAGCTTTTCTGTGATGACACAACAATTCATACTAATAATACCAATCTCAATCAAATATCTGCCTCATTACAAAGTAGCATTGATTCTCTAAGCAAATGGTGCAATCATAACCATATGTCACTAAACCCACAAAAAAAACTTTTTTTTTCTTTCAGTAGAATTATAGTCCTTTCCAGCAGAGGCTGATATCAGCACTTGCAGCCGAGAATCAGGAATGCGGAGGTCCAACGCTCCCGCAAGCTCTCCCACCTCAGCACCTGGGCCACCCCAAAAATGTTACAATTTGTAGAAATTGTATGAAGCAACAGGGTGAAATGAAACTCACTTGAATATATAAACACAAAAGACCAACGACATGCTTATTACAAGACAAAAGAGACAAAACATGACAATTAGACTTCTAACCATATTAATAAACAATGCAACTATTGAGTAAGTTGATAACCATAAACTTCTAGGTATTGTGATTGACAACAATTGTTCATGGATTGCACGCATAAATAAATTATCAAAAACAGTTTCAAAACATGTATACCAGCTTTGCAAAATCAAACACTTTATCAACACACATGCCAGAAAACTATTCATACATGCATACATTCTATCTTCAATCAACTGTTGTTCTACCCTATTTGACACAACCAGTGCCAATACTCTCAAACCTCTAAATAGCAGTTACAAAAGAGAACTCAAAAGCAGTTCTTCTAAAATCTTCTACTTTAAGTGCATCAGACTATGCCAAATTGGAGGTTCTTCCTTTAAAAGACATGTTTACCCTTAAATAAAGGAATGTTTACGCATAAAATTATGACAGGACATGCTCCACAAACCCTCTATTCTAAATTTCATATGACCTCCGGATATCTTACCAAAATTCAACTACCAATAGCTAGAATCAACCTCTTTAAATCAAGCCTTGTATACTCAAGTAGCCTACTCTGGAACATGCTGCCAACATTCGTGAAAACATCCCAAAGTAGAGAAACTTTCAAGTAAGCGATTTATACCCACCTCAAATGTATTAACTGATGTACTAACAGATCAGTACTCCTACCACATGTAAACCTCTGTGTGTGTATGCGCGTGTGTATGTGTGTGTGTATGTGTGCCCGCATGCACCGAGCACTCATGTGTGAACAAAACAGAACAGAACAGATCAGAACAGAACATCGTTTATTGTCAAGGAAGCATACAAAGCTTATAGACACAAGTGAACAAATTGGTTAGAAAAAGTCACCGAAGATTCATGCAATCAAAAACATACTTTGCAAAGGGTCCTTGAAGGCCGTCAAGCTGTTCAAGATTTCAAGATTCAAGATTCAAGATTTAATTCGCCTTTGACCCCTCTTGGGGCATGGAGGATTTCAAACAAACAAAATCAACTGTAACATATATAATTTGCATTAATAGAATACGTTCATACACAGAATTTTTCACAGAAATAAAAATATAGTCAACCTTTTCATTAATATCATGCAACTTTACTCTTAAGTATGAATTTGCTGAGTTTTAATAACATATTTTTATCAGAAGAGAACAGATTACAAAATGTGAACATGGATCTTGGATACAAATATTCATGAGGTAGGACATTCTTCCGAAGCTCAGAAAACTTTGGACATTCCATTATGAAGTGAAACTCATCTCCTATCGTTTTCATGTTACATTGTATACAAAGACGATTTTCGCGCGGAATGCCGTTGACCCGTCCTGTTTCAATCGGTAAAGAATGGTTGATACACCTGAATCTAAATAATGAAATCACATTGTTATATGGCAACTCACCAATGTACTTTTCCCTCTTAAAACATTTTTTGTAATTACGATAAAATATACATTTATTACTTCTTTGCAGTTCTTCTAACCATGACTTTACAAAATTATCTTTTAAAGCCTTAATGACGTTACGGCATAAACTATCTTTGTTTACAAAAGTCTGTGTTTCCCATACACAGTCAAACCCTGTTTCTATTAAAATTTTATGAACTTTTTTTATCCATTCTGAGCAATACACACTCTTTGTATATAAATCATACAATATATGATATAATTTTGAAGAAGATTTGTCAGAATTGTCAGTAATAATATTAGACCAAAATTTAATTAACCTTGCACCAATCAGAACAGACAGGGGGTATATTCCAGTTTCACCATATATCAGATTAGTCATTGTGCTCCTTTTAAGTCTGAAGAGGTGTTTCAAAAACTTCAGTTGCAATTTTTCCAAAATAGCAATATTTTCATAACCCCAAATTTCACAGCCGTATAACAATACTGGAACAACCATTGTTTGATAAAGATCAAGGACAACATCAACTGGAATATTTTGATTTCTACTCATCTGCATCAAGGAAAATATTGCTTTTTGTGCTTGCTCATATATTGTTTTCTAACCTTTGCAAAATTTACCGTTTTGACTAAAAATCATGCCTAGGTATTTATAAGAATCAACAATACTTATATATTTGCTTCCAAATCTAAATCACATTTTCTGGCTTTTCTTAGCATTGAATATAATTATTTTTGTTTTATCAATGTTAACATCCAATTTCCACTCCTGGCAGTATCTACAAAAAGTGTTAAGAGCTTTCTGGAGATTGTCTGCAGAGTCTGCTAGTAAAAGTGTGTCATCTGCGTACAAAAGAACTAACAACTTCAGGTAATTGCATAGTTCGACATCAGCTATTTCAATATTTAAATAATTACAATTATTTTTAATGAGATAACTTTCTAAATCGTTTAGATATAATGAAAAGAGAACAGGAGATAAATTTTCTCCTTGTCTGACACCCATACAACAGCGAAAGTAATCGGACGTTTCACCATTAAGAAAAACACAAGACTTAATTTTATCGTACATGTTAACAATGACTCGAAAAACTTTACCTTGAATTCCATGCAACAATAATTTGTACCATAACCCTTCTCGCCAAATGGAATCAAAAGCCTTTGTAAAGTCAATAAAGGCACAAAAAAGTTTTCTTTTCTTTTTGCGATAAATATCAACTAATGTTTTCAATACAAAAGCGTGATCTAAAGTTGAATGGCCTTGTCTAAAGCCTGCTTGATTTTCTAACAATAATTTATTTGTTTCTATAAAACTGTTTAACCTGTTATTAATAATACTGGTAAATAATTTCCCCAGACAACTTAGTAATGTTATTCCCCTATAATTGTTACAAACAGACTGGTCTCCCTTTCCTTTATACAATGGTGTTATCAAACCCACTGCCCATTCTTCTGGCACAGCACTTTCATCCAGAACTTTATTAAATAAAGCACAATAGACTGAAGTTAACATTGGAATACTATTGATGATATATTCATTACGTATCATATCTATTCCTGCTGCTTTGCCTGTCTTAAGATGATTAACGGCCTTGATAACTTCTTCTTCAGAAATAGAAGCATTCAATGCAGATAAATCATAATTTAACTGCGCATTAATAGGCACAGTACAGTTTATTTCTTCTGGCACTTCTGACCCAGCACTAAGAGAACTAAAGTGATCAAAAAAGTCTTTCATGCAAACTGGAGTAGCTACTTTCTTTCTTCTTTTGATCTTTTTCCAAATTTTTTTAGATTCGTAATGTTTTAATCTACGTAACTCAACGTGCCATTTCTTGCATGCAACTCTTTCTGCTCTTCGTAGTGTGTATTTATATGCTTTGCTTTTAATCATGAACTCTAGATGATTGATTGCTGAGTCATTTGTTTTAAGTTTGTGTTTAGATCTAAAGTACTCTGCACGTTTCTTTTTGCATGCTTCATTAAACCATGACTGATGTTGCCTTTTCTTATTTGACCCAAAAGAATTGCGAGTTAACGTTCCAAACGTTTCCTTGGCAGAAGAAAGTAGCGTATCCTTTACGTATTTATTAATGACGTCAAGGTCATCAACTAGTGGCGAGCCATTCAACTGTGATACAATATTAGCCGACACGTTTTCTTTAAACTGTTCAGACTTATCGTTATCCCATTCTTTTATAACAGTGTATTCTTTATAGACAGAATTATCATTTTGATATTTAGGTATCTTCGCAGTAAAACCACAATCAACATCATCAACTTTCAATGTCATTAACAAAGGGCAATGAACATCTGACAACACTGCATCAAAGGGCTGAACAGCAAAATCTGAAATTTGAGATAAAATACAATGTGAACTAATAAAATAATCAACTGTAGTGCAACCATTACTTGTACAAAGACCAACACCAGTATCCTTCCCACATCGACCATTTAGAATACATAATGAATATGACTTACATAAATCTATAAGCCTGTAGCCATAATTGTTTGGTCTGTGTGAGTCTTGAGACTGTCTTTGTACATTGACCATATAGTTTTCCACATATTCAGATTCTAAAGTATTTATAAGGCTATCATCATCACACTGACCAAGATTAAGGGAATCACTTAATGTTTTCGTATATGCATTGAAATCACCTGCTAGAAGAATGTCACAGTTAAACTTATTTTGAAAACGCATAATGTTTGATTCAACTTCATCAAATAAATCAACACTGCTGTATACAGACCCTTCAGGTGGTATATATACTGTTCCAACCAATACGTCCTTTGTACATCCAGTAAGGCATTTCTTAAGCAGAAACCACAGAGAAGCATTGTTATCACTAGGAAACACACGAACACAGTCAGCAAAACGTTCTTTAAAAGCTACAGCAATGCCTCCTGAACGTAGGTACGACAGATTTTTACGACTGTTTAAACAAATAGTATATCCAAAGTCCTTGAAAAACTCTTCAATGAAAGAATGGTCTTGATTATCTGTTTTTGTTTCAGCAAAAAGAAGAAAATCAAACTTATTAACATAATCGACAAACTCTTGGCATTTAAGTCTGCTTCTTAGACCGCAAACATTAAGAAATAAGAAAGTTAAATTACATACTGAACTACTGGAACTAACTGGTGGTGTAGAGGTACGCTGTTGGTGGCCTCCAGTGAAATCCTACAAGGAAAATTGCTGCAGGCCAAGGGCTGGGAAGTCCACCTTGTCCATCCCCAAATGGAAAAGGTCATCCGGCGTGTCCAAGAGCACCACTTTGGGGTCCTTGGAGCTCTGTCCTGGCGTTTTCTTGAGGACACAACGGATTTTTCCCTCAGGGGTGGTGGACACACGGTCGACCTTGTCGCTCCTCTTGACCAGATGCAACATTCTGCTCCGGAGAGGAGTCAGGTCGTCATTTAGATAAACTCCTTGGAATGATGTTGATTTCCTGAGCTGACTCCTCTTTGACATTATGGATGCTTTAGTTTTCCTTGTGTTGAATTTTACAATCACAGCTCTGGATTTTGAAGAGCTGGAGTCATTGTTGTGGCTGTTGTTGCCTCCCTGGGTTTTTTGTGGGGGCCTGTTCTGTGCACAGCAGAGATATCTTGTGATTTTACATCACAGCCAGCTGCACTGAAGACCTTCAGAACTGCTTCTTCCGTGTTTTCATTTTCGGTCTCAGGAAGACCAACTATTTTTATAGCCTCTCTCCTGTTATACTGCTCTTGCTGGTCAATTTTGTAATGCAGCAGCAGATTTTGACGTTGCAGTACTTCCACTTTCTGGTCGTTCTGTTTGACCACTTCTGCGATCACTGAAGATAAACTTTCTTTAAGAGCAGAAGCGAAGGTCTTCTGTATAGCGGCAGCAAGGAGAGGAACAAGAAGTTCTGTGACGCTAGCTGCTATGACATCATAATCACTTGCGTCATTTTTTTGGGCCTTTTTGTTCCCTTTCCCTTTGCCTCCTTTTCCTCTATTCATTCTACACAGAACGTTGTCCTCTATCTCCCCCTGACATCAACACCCCCTTTGGCCACTATTTCATCCACCAGCTTGCCAATAAGGCAGTCGACATTTCCTTGGGAACTGGAGGGACCAGAAGACTGACTGAAGGACATGATGAATGTAACGTTAAAATGACGGCACCACTCACTTGAATAAAAGTAAATCAAATGAAAAGAAAGTCACCACACACTGTATGAAGAGTTGTATAAAAACAGAAGCAGAAGGTGCTCAAGAATTTTCCGACAAACAAAAGAAAGACGCACAGGCACTCTGGAAACACGTAAAACAATTAATCAGTCAGAGCTATTGAAGGCTCAACTGAACAATCAAGGGCAGATCACACACACACCCACTTCAAAATCACTCGGAACCAAATTATTCAAACATATTTGTTGGGTTGTTCCTACCAATAAGTGGCTGGACTGATGCACCTCTTTACGTAGATTACTTCGTAGACCCTGAAACAACATACACGCATCCAAAAAATGAAATTCATCTTCTACAACTCCACACACATTACACAATCTTTCTTGTCTTGGGGTACCTGTATATCAACCACACTCAATGTTCAAATCGTGGGCACTGACTCAGAGTCTACAAAGAGCTTGTTTGTGGGATGGGTCGATATCTGCAACAAGGTAAGGTTCTAGGTGATAATCAGTTTTTTAAATTTTATCGTAAAATTCGAGTCTAATTGTTTTGGTTCTTTGTTGTTTCCCAAACTTGACGTATCTCTCTTCTAATTTTTGGCGAAATGGAAATTCCAGCCTGTTTTTACTAAGTGTTGACTGATTGTTCCAAACGTGTCCTAGCCCTAAATTATGAAGAAAGTTTTTAAGAAACAGGATCCAAAGAGCTTTAGCAGTGTCCTCATGATTCAACATAGCATTGTATACTCTTTTTGTGTAAGTATTATGATGTACATGTAAGATATGAGTCCAGTAACCAATCACTTGATATGCAACATAAATCCCCACTGGATATCTTCCTAATTCTGCAAGCGTTGGTAGATTCATTGATTTAGAGTGTAGACCCAAAATAAGCTTACAAAATCTCATATGTGTTTTTTCATGTGGATATTTAGCAGAAAGTTTCCAAAGAAAGAGGATATGTCTGAGTTAACTGAGATAGGTATCTTATTTTCAACCCATGGAAACCAAATTTCAGCTCCATATGTTGCTATAGGCATAATCAATGAATCAAAAAGCTGCATTATAGTATCATAACAAGAAATGACAATAAAATCATGCAATCTTGATCCTGTATCTGCTTTTCTTTTCATTCAGTGCATCCCATAGCTTATACCTACTATCACAAAAATAGTTAACTCATCCCTTCTTTCTGGAAATTTTCCATCAGCTCTCAAAACTGCGATAGTCACACCTCTGCTCAAAAAGCATGACCTCGATCCTAACATCCTGAAGAACTATAGACCCGTCTCTAATCTGCCTTTTATCTCTAAAGTCCTTGAAAAAGTTGTTCTGAAACAACTCAATAGCCATCTTCTTTCCAATAATCTCTTTCCCCCTTTTCATTCTGCCTATCGCGTCAACCACAGCACTGAAACCACCCTGGTTCATACTCTAAACATGCTTCTCCATGCTTCTGACTCAGGGAAAATCTCCCTTCTTACTCTTCTCGACTTATCTGCTGCCTTCGACACTATAGACCATTCAATTCTCCTCTCCCGTCTCCAGAACATGTTTGGCGTTAAAGGCACAGCCCTCACTTGGTTCACTTCATACCTCGCAGACCGAGTCCATACAGTTGCAGTAAACAAGATTCAATCAGCACCTGCCAAACTGGAATGTGGTGTCCCTCAGGGATCAGTTCTGGGCCCTCTTCTTTTTACCCTCTATACTGCTCCACTGTCACATATAATAGACCGTCATCATATCAATTATCACTTTTATGCTGATGACTCGCAGATTCAAAGCAGTGACACACCTGAAAATCTTCCTTCTCTCTTGACAAATATGACCAGCTGCCTTCAAGACATCCAACACTGGATGATACAAAACAAATTAGAACTAAATGCAGATAAAACCGAAGCCATGATTGTAGGCACAAAACACAAACTCTCCTCCATTCCAATAACTTCAATAGAATTCGGCAATACGTCAGTTCTGCTATCCACTTCTGTGGAGTATCTAGGAGTCGTCAATAACACTCTCTCCATGCAAAAATTCATTACCCAAACCTGTCAGTCATGCTACTATCAACTATGGCATATTAGCCCAATTCGAAAGTACCTGTCCGCTGATGCAACTTCCAAACTTGTCACTTCTCTTATTCTCTCACGTCTGGACTATTGCAATTCTCTTTTGGCTGGTCTGCCAGCATCATCCATCCACTCCCTTCAACGCATACAAAACTCCGCAGCTCGTCTGGTCCTCAGAAAGAAAAAATCTGAGCACATTACCCCTCTCTTGTAATCTCTTCATTGGCTGCCCGTACCACAGAGAGTAAACTACAAGATCAATACCCTCTGTTACAAATGTCTCCACAATACTGCATCCTCCTACCTCTGTGCATGTCTTCACTTGTACACACCATCTCGCTCCCTCCGCTCGTCGGCAGATACTTTGTCCCTAAGAACACCCAGGTTCAACCTATCTACCGTTGGCCGCCGCTCTTTCTCTGTTTCCGGTCCATCGATAAGGAACGACCTTCCTCTCTCCCTCCGACAAAAGCCTACTTATGACATTTTTAAATCCAACCTCAAGACACACTTTTTTCAAACCTAAGTTTTTCTCCTTCCGCTTACATCTCTTACCTGTCCCTGCCTTCAACATCCACCTGCCAAAGTGCATAACGTTTGTGTGTGTGTGTGTGCGTGCGCACGCATGCTGCGTGCGTGCGTGCGTGTGTGTGTGTGTGTACATTCAAATTTGTCAACACTGTAAATAGTTGCTGATTGTGCGTCGTGTAGGATGAACGCAAGCGCTTTGATTTGTTTTTGCAAGATATAGCCCTACACAAATTCCATGTATTATTATTATTATTATTATTATTATTATTATTATTATTATTATTATTATTATTATTATTATTATTTATCATAACGAATATTTTGTCCTCTGATGACTCGTCTTAGTGAATACACTGCTTTATTTGCCTGTTTAGCTAAGTGTTCTTGGGCAAAGTGAAAAGTTCCTGATTTGTGGAATACTACACCAAAGTATTTGAACTGATCAATAGTTTGGATTATATGACTACCTAGTTTGAAGTGAATAGGTACTTTTGGGTCTGAGTGAGTGAATATTACAAGTTTGGTTTTTTCCATGTTGATATTTAGTCCCCAGTTTTCACAGTACTCACTCACTCAGTCCCATATCCCAAAGGACGTAGGGGGGACATGAGACAAGACGCAACAGAGATCTTTTTCCATGCTTCACGATCCTGTGTGGCTAGTAGGAGGTGTTGCAGGGGTTGGGCGGTCCAGTCTTTGATGTTGTCAACCCATGATTTCTTTTGGCCGCCTCTTCTTCTCTTGCCCTCGACTGTTCCTTGCAGGATGGTTTTTGCTAGGGTGTTGTGTCTTGTGGTGTGACCAAACCCCATCAGCTTTCTCCTCTTTATGGTGGAGAGCAAAGGCTTTTGGGGGCCCACACGCTTTTTGGTTTCTTCTTTCACATAGTTATTGGTCTTGTGTTCTTTGTATAATATTTTGAGGAGCCTTCTGTGGCACTTGTTCTCAAATGTTTGGATTATCCTCTCTAACTCTGCTGTCAGAGTCCATGATTCACAGCCATATAGGAGGATAGATATTACGAGGGATTTGTAGAGGTGGTATTTGGTGCAGAAGCTGATGTTGTTGCTTCTGATGATCCTCTCAAGTCTGACTAGAGCAGATGTTGCTGTTGTAATCTGAGCTTTCACTTCATTGTTTGATGTGCCATCTTTTGTTAGGATGGAGCCTAAGTATTTGAATTGGCTCACCTCTTCTAGTATTTTTCCATTCATCTTTATTTCCGTGATGTCATTACTTGGGCTGTTGACCATGATCTTTGATTTCTCTGTACTGACCTCCATGCTGTATGCGCTTGCTCGATCTGTTAAATTGTCTGTGAGGAATTGCAGTTCTTGTTTGCTGCTGCCCATGAGGTCAATGTCATCTGCAAATCTGAGGTTGCAAAGGGGTCTTCCACCAATGGAGATGGAAGTGTGGTGGTTTTGCAGTGTCTCTGTCATGATGTTTTCAAGGAAGAGGTTGAAGAGTACAAGTGAGAAAAGGCAGCCCTGGCGAACCCCAACTGTGGTCTTGAAGAACTTGCCCACGTGATTGTTCATGAAAACTGCACTTTTTGCGTTCTCGTACAGAGCCTCGATGACTTCAATTAGGCAGCTGTCAATGTTGACGTGCAGGAGTACTTGCTAGAGGCCGTCATGCCATTCCCTGTCGAAGGCCTTTTTGAAGTCTATGAAATTGTGGTACGTCTTTTTGGTGATGGAGATGCTTGTCTATCAAAATTCTCAGATTGAAAATTTGTTCCATTGTGCTGCGTTTTGGTCTGAAGCCCGCTTGTTCTTCTGCCAGAAGTTTTTCCGCTTGGTTTTTCAGTCTGCTGAGGACTACCTGGAGCATGATCTTGCTATGATGACTTATGAGACTGATGGTTCTGTAGTTCTGGTATTGCTTGAGGTTTCCTTTCTTTGGCAGGGGTATTACAAGAGACTGTGTCCATTCTTTTGGCCATTCTTTGGTGTCGTGGATGTTTTGACAAAGTTTTGTGAATCACCTCGCTGTTTCATTCCTTCCATTTTTTATGAGTTCAGCTGGGATGTTATCAATTTCAGGGGACTTCCCCTTCTTCAATTGTTTAATAGCTGTGTCTACTTCACACCTTAGTATTGGTGGGTCTTTATCTTGGTGTTCAGGGGTTTGTCGGAAACTATGTTGGTATCTGGGCATAGTGGGTAGTTATACAATCCCTCACAGTATTGTGTCCAGATTTGGAGGATGGCATTGTTTTCCGTTAAAAGATTTCCTTCTTTGTCTTCAATAACAGAGGCTTTAGGCTGTGTGGTTTTCGTTAGTGCTTTCAAAGTGTCGTAAGCTGTTTTACTGTTTCCCTTGGCCATTCCAGCTTCGATGTTGTTGCATTGTTCTTCAATCCATGCTTCTTTGGCTTCTCTCATCTTTTTCCTATCTTCTCTGCCACTATCCATGTACTTCTTGTAAGCTTCTTGACTTGTGAACTTTTGTTTCTTAAGTTCTCTTCTTTTGTCGCAGAGGTCAAGAACCTCATTTGTCACCCAGGGTTGTTTCTTTGTTCCACTTCTTCCTAATGTTTCTTCTGCTGCTGTTGTTAGCACTTCTTTGATGTTGTTGACCAGTGTGTCCACATCATTGTCGATGGCTGTGAGTGCGGCAAACTTACCTCCAATGTTTGCTTGGAAGATCTCAACCACTGTTGTGTCTTTGAGTTTTTCCAGGTCGAATCTTATGCGTGGGCTTTTTGGCTGTTGTTTTGCTTTCAGTTTCAGCCTGATGGTGGTAAGTACAAAGTCGTGGCTACTACCAATGTCAGCTCCTGGGAATGTTCTTGTGTTTGCCTTGTTTATACTGGATTTGAATCTTTGGGGTGACAGAATGTAATCAATTTGATTATGAATCAGACCATTTGGTGAGTGCCAGGTTGATGTTCTGGATGGCTTGTGAGGGTGGAGTGTGTTAGCCAAAGTTATTTTGTTTTTCTTTGCAAATTCCAGCAGCCACTGTTCTCTGTCATTTGTTTCTCCCAGTCAAAATTGTCCTGTGGTTCCTGCCCAGGTGTCATAGGCATCAGGTCCGACCTTAGCATTCCAGTCGCCTTCTACAATAAGGATGTCTTTTGGGGCGTTTTGGAGATGACATTTTCAAGTTCTTCATAGAATTCTTCTATCTTGTCATCATCGTAGTCAGATGTTGGAGGATACACTTGGATAATGGTGAGACTCTGGAGTTTTGCAGAAACTCTGATTAAGATGAGTCTGCTGGATACTTGTGTGCAGCTGATGATGCTTGACACAATCTCTTTCCTGACAATAAAGCCTACTCCATGTTGATGTAGTTTTCTCTTCTCCGCTGTACCATATTTTGTGGCCGTGTTGCGTGGTTGTTTCTCCAAAGCCAATCCATCTGACTTCCGCAAGCCCTAGGATGTCCCATTTATACCTCTGCAATTCATGTGTAAGTTCCTGTAATCTTCCTGTTTGGTACAGAGTCCTTACATTCCATGTACCAGTGGTTGCCCCTTTAGCTGGAAGCTTTAGAGTTGGTTCTGCCCCAGTAGCAGAAGTGAGTGAGTGAGTAATCCTGCCTTTGTAGTAGATAGGATTGCAAGGTTATCAGCGTATAACAGGCAAGAAATAACATTGGTTTTATTATCATCTATAGATGGTGAGTCCATATAATCAATATAACTTGGAAGATCATTTACAAATACGTTAAATAAAGTAGAACTAAGTACATTTCCTTGTCGTACACCTTTTTGAACTGATGTTTCAGAGGAGAAACTACAACGATTTCTGGTGCACACTGTTGCATTATTATACATACTTCGGGTTACTCTAAAACAGTTTCCTATAATACCAAAGCGGTACATTTTCAACATAAGACCCTCATGCCAGACTGAGTCAAAAGCTTTCTGAAAGTCAACAAAACAGCAGTAAAGATGATTATTTTGAGATTTTAAGATGTCATCTATTATTTTCTTCAGTATGAATATCTGATCTGATGTCCTATATGATTTTCGGAAGCCTGCTTGTTCATGTGATATTAGTCTGTTGTCTTCAAGGTAATTCGATATGCGATTGTTCAATATCTGACAGAAAAGATTGCTAAGGGAATTATTCAGTGTTATTCCTCGATAATTTCCAGGTTCCATTGGATCCCCAGATTTGAAAATGGGTAAACTAATTCCCTTTTTCCACGATTCAGGATAAGTGCCAGAATTAAAAATTAGCTGAAATAATTTTTGAACAGTTTCTATCATGTCTGGTAGGCTGGCTTTTATTATTTCATTAGTAATGCCATCTTTTCCAGGTGCCTTTTTGTTGCGCATATTTCGAGACGCATGTAGTATCTCTTTTATAGTAATTGGAAAGTCGAGGTAAGAATATGAAATGTTTGAGTTTATAATTTCTAGTTCAGTTAGTACTTTTGCTTATATTTTTATCAATGTTACCTTTTTTCAAGCTTTTGGGTAAAAGGCCTTCCAAATGTTTTAACCATTTCGAGTTTGAAAGGGGAGAGTGATTATCTTTTATAGGATTCTCTGCTTCTTGGAGTAGTTTTAAAGTCTTCCATACATGGTTTGGGTCTTTTGATAAGGCGTCATTGAGACTCTGAACTAACATATTTTTGTATGATCTCTTTTTTTTCTTCAACACTCTATTATAAACTTTTAGCTGGTGATAGTATTTCTCATTTAACATTCTGCTTTGTGGGTGCCTATTTAGTGCATTCCTTAGTGATATAAGTTCTCTCCTTTGAATGTAACAAGCTTGGTCAAACCACTTCTTAGAACGTTTTAAAGTTCGTTTTGTACGTCTTTGTGTACAATGGAAAGCTAGTTTTGATGCGTTTTTCAACATGTTTGTAACTTTTTCAACTATAAAATGGACAAATTTTGTAGAGTGTATGGTATTTAGGTCGTTCTTTATTTCTTGTAACAGTTGACTGATTTCTCTGGTCTTTAATGCCTGACTAAGAGCTTTGGCAGATTTGTCATCCCAGAAAAATTGGTCAGCATAATCATTCTGCTTATCATCATGTTTCTTGTTTGCGGAATATGCTGATAACTTATTTTTGCCTTGACCTTTTTTCAGCGTTAAACTTACAGTTAATTGTAATGGACAACGGTCAGAAAACTGATTCAGGTCTTTAACTGTCATTTTGAAAATGTCTTTTGTCAGAGTATCTGAACATATAAAATAATCTACAACACTACTACCTTACTGTACATGACAGGTATATTTCGCTTTCAAGTCCCCTAGAGTTCTGCCATTTCTAATAAGTGTGTGTGTGTGTGTGTGTGTGTGTGTGTGTGTGTGTGTGTGTGTGTGTGTGTGTGTGTTGAGCATGTGAGTGTATGTGTAACAACTCATGTGACTCCATAATTATATTTCATGTGTGGATGATTTGTCAGATATTGCTTTGGATTCATTTCATAATGATGTAACCTGAAGAACTATATTCTATAAGTTGAATGTATGAGATGGTGTTTTACCTAAAAATCCGTTCTTGGACAGACATTGACCAATATGTTTATTGATGAAATCGGTTTAAAGAAGGATCTCATGTGTTTGTTATCAGACTTGTTGACTGGACTATTTTGATGAAAATGTACCATGTAAGATGCTCTCTCTCTCTCTCTCTCTCTCTCTCTCTCTCTCTCTCTCTCTCTCTCTCTCTCTCTCTCTCTCTTTCTCTCTCGAACTGGTTTGTTTTGATCTTGATGTAATTTGAAGATAGCCTCCCCCCCCCCAAACTTCCACTTCCACATATGCTATCCTAGTCTCAACACTGGATAGGAATGTTTCCGTTCTTATTGAAATTTGAACTGAAATTGCATTTTACTGTTTAAATATGGAAATGCAAATTTCATTTAGTTTTTTTGTTTGTGTGTGTTTATGAGTTTTTATGTTTTTATTTTATGGTGTGCTGTCTTTTCCCTTTTGCCTTCTTTGCTTGTTCCCCCCCCCCCCCCCCACCCCCCAACACACACACGCATGCACACACGCACGCATGCACACACGCACCCCGCACACACACACATGGAATGTATTATTTTTACATGAATGCTTTAGCTTATAGATTTGTAATGCCTTCTGTTTCATGGTCCTAAATATTTGCTATTTTCTCATCTTCATTAGTCTAAATAGTTATTATTTCTTAATGCATAAAGTTTGATTTAAAGCCGGATTGTATTTATAACCTTAAGTGTTGTTTGCTCCTATTCCACAATACTGCACCCTCCTACCTCTGTGAATGTCTTCACTTGTACACACCTTCTCACTCCCTCTGCTGGTGGGCAGATACTTTGTCCCTAAGAACACCCAGATTCAACCTATCTACCGTTGGCCACCGCTCTTTCTCTGTTTCTTGTCCATCAATGTGGAACGTTTTCCTCTCTCCCTCCGACAAAAGCCTACTTATGACACTTTTAAATCCAACCTCAAGACACACTTATTTCAAACCTAAAGGTTTCTTTTTGTGCTTTGCCTTATCGGATTTGCTTTTGGCCTGTTTAATTCACTTGTGTCTATACACTTCTTGGTGTTGCATTGTTGTCATCGCCTAAGTCATTTGGGTATTTTTCTTGGTGTTGTTACTTATATATATATATATATATGTATATATATATATACATATATATATATAATACAATATATATATATTGTCTTTTGCTTTACATACTTTTCTTTTCATTACCATTGCTGCTTCTTATCCAATTGTTAATTAGTCTCAGTGTTTGTGGTTATCTTGTTTGATATTTATCTTTGTCTCTTTACTATTGATTTTGACTGTAGCAGTTTGTGCAGCTGCTCATCGTCAGATGATTTGACTAGTTGTGGTGTTTGGGATAATATCATTATTCCACTGGTTGTTGGACGTTCAACTGTACATAACCTGTACACTAAGTGTTTGAACTATTTTTGATTGAAACACTCTCAAGATTTTCTTGTAACATATTGCTGTCTTATTTCGCCTGTTTGGTTACATGCATTGTGATCTAAAACCTGTGTTGCCAGAGATCGTTTATTAGTTTTGTGCAGATATTAACTTTCTGCAATGTCTACTTTGAAAGTTTGGCCTACAGAGGATGGTCTTTGAATAGGATTTTTGAATATAAATCATGTTCTTAATAAGTTAGATGAATTATCTCTAGTTTTGCATAATAACGGTAAACCTTTCCATTTATTTTGCTGTGCTGAATCCAGATTATCAAACCATATATCTGATAATGATGTGTTTATTCCTGGTTATGATGTTGTACGACTTGACCCCATTTTCCCAAAGCAAACTGGTTTAATTCTATATGTTTCTAAATCAATCACTTACAAACGTATAGTTTCCTTTGAAAAACACAGAGTAGAATCAATATGGGTTCAAGTAAATATAAAAAAACAATAAACCTATTTTTACTGGATTTGTTTACTGCAACCCTTCTGGTGGTTGCACTGTGGCTGCTAAAAGTACTCAACTTGGATTGCTGAATTCTAGCAGGCACTATTCCCCCCCTATTGCTGTCCAATCCTGGGAGCTATCAGTCTTTATCTCAAAATAATTACCACTAGCAGGTTCTCTAATGGCATGGGTCACTTTCAACATACTGCCGAAACTCCTGATCTTGAATTAAGAAGTTTTATTAATCTTCCTTCTTAGATAAATGAAGTATGTTTCTAGTGATAAAACTATGTATTTGCACTTAAGTGTTTTTAGTTGAAAGATTCCTTCAAATTAATAGACAGGAAGATATAGAAAACAAAGTAAGTGTGCCTTTCCCATGAGGAGAAACATTGATCAATCAAACATTGCAAATAAAACTAAGTACAAATACTAAAAAGAACATAAAAACTGTACATACCAACTGTTCCTCTCTGTTCTTTTTGCCACTGACGAAGAATATTTTGTTGAGATATAGCCATCCAAGATAAGAGTTATTCCAACAGTGAAATCCACATACCACAACGGTATTCCAATGTCACAAATGCCATCTCCACAATTCAGAACGTGTACAGTTTCAAGCTTTCCTTTCATGAATAATCTATATAAGTTCTAGCACAGCACACTGTGATAATCATTGTTCTCTAATCAGTTCTAGCACAGCACACTGTTTGTGATAACCATTGTTCTCTGCAGCTAAACAGTAACGACTGCTAACACACACAACCCCCTCCCCATCCCACCCTCCCCACACAGCCTTGCAGCCAATTCTAGTCTGTCTTCTCCCCACTGTCACAGTCATTCACATCCAGCTCCTCCAGACGGTCCACCTGGCTGACCAAGGTCGGCAGGTTGTTGTAGAAGGGGTGGTGCTCCTCTGGAATCACACCTGAGCGACACAGGGAAAGTAGGTCTCGCTTCTTGGCCTCTGAAATGGGCAGCTTGCCCTGGTAACGAGGTTTGATGATCTGCCCCAGAGATGGCTGCCTCCTCCTTGCTGAGGGTGTTGAGAGACAGAGCTGGTAGTAATCACTATCATCAAAGTCGTACTTGAAGAACATGGTGTCTTGGCGTTTGCTGAAGTGGATCACCTTCATCTTCAGCCAGCTCACTCGCTTGCTCTGCCTGTCCACCTTGGTGTTGCGGATGACCTGTGATGCCAGGTGCTTGAAGTCAAGGATCTGACTGAACCAAATGGGGACAACAGTGTAGGGGTTGTGCCGCCTCGCCATGCGGGAAATAATGTCCCAGCTACTGGGAGTGTACACAGGGCTTGCTTTTTGTGCAAATGCAATTGCTGAGTGCATAGAATCACATTCCATCTGCGTAAGGCCGGTCACCAGGTACTTGTGGGTGACTGAAGTGATAGTGGGAACTTGCTCGAGGGCATACAGGATGGCTACTGCTAAGTACTGATTGCAATTTTGTCCTCCACAGCAGTCTGAATAGAGCACAACCTCTTTCACTGACACTGGAAGGGACTGGAAGTAGAGAAGAAGGCAAGAGGCAATTTCCACTGAGCCCCTCTTTCCATTTGTCTCATCCCAAACATAGCAGGTTGCCTTTCCATCTGCCAGATAATACACCATGAAATTGTACACAGAGACCTTGCGCTTGTAGTACAATTGACTCACAAGGCCGCATGGGGTTGGTAGAACAGCCTGAAGGTCAAGGGTAACAACATGGATGGACGAATCTTGTTTGGCCAGCTCCTTGTCTTTTGCCTTCTCCTCTCTTGCTCTTGGATTCATCTGGGTGTGCCTCTGGTATTCCTTTTCCTCATCTTTTGTTACGCCTTCTTTAAGTTTTGCCGCATAGTTCACACACACTAGGCACTGATCTTTCTTTGGATTGTGGAAGGACAAATTGATATCTGAATTGAATACATCTCTGTATTTACCAAGCTTCTTGCACACCCTGATCCTGCTACCATTGATGGTGAAGTGAAAGGCTCTGGCTACGCTGCGTTTCTTGGGTAATGGGCACTTGTCCTTGCCGAGTATGGTCTTGCTCTCTTGTTCAGTAATATTTGAGGATACAAACTGCTTTTGTCTGTCATAGGATGGCAAGGCATAGAAAACATCAAAAATTGCCTGGCGGTCATCATTTTCAATTTTTTTACAATCAAACCTGCATTTGGTGCAGTCAACAGAGCGTATTTCCTTTTGCTGAATGTTTTTTCCTGACTGAGCTACATGTCCTTTACCTTGCAGCTTCAGAGCCTTTCTAACGTTCTTTTTCCACATTTGTGGGTTGGCAGAATGTTTCCTTGACAGTTTCTTTTTTGGTGGAGTGTTGTAGAGGCCCTTCTTTCTTGGGGTGGAATGCTGCTGAGGAGACCCTGGGAATGCATGGCTTGCTGAAGTGTCAGGGAAGGTGTATTATTATTATTATTATTATTATTATTATTATTATCATTATCATTATCGTTATCGTTATCGTTATCATTATTATTATTATTATTATTATTATTATTATTATTATTATTATTATTATCATTATTATTATTATTATTATACAATACATCAGATTTGAAAATTTATGACTAGTATTTTAAATGTAGACTACATATCACTATCTAATATTCTGAATTTAAATATGACTATAACATGTAGTAACTTAAATGTAGATACATGCCCCCACCTGCTCTACAGTAAACCTTGTGTAACTGGCAAGGCCAGACAGGGATCAGACTGCATTCTTACTTAGTGTAGACAGTTGTGTTCATTTTCTCTGATGCCTTCAACGACTTCACAGTGCAGGGACTAGTACTTTGTGCCAAGCTTTGCTCCGTATTTCCTAAAAGGATTAGTGACTGGCTTTTCTTTAGAGTGTTAAACATCTCCCAGTTTTCCTGACACATTTGCCAACTTTCATTGTCATATATGTAGATTCCATTTTTCTCTTAGTCATTACACATTCCCAGTTTTCTGAAAGTCATTAGATGCTTTACAAGGTTTAGCATTTACTTATTGTAGCATTTGTGAGGAAGCTTCAGTAGATGCAATCATTCGATATTTTTTCATTTGGTCTCTGAACTGATTAGCTCTTTTCTCTATCATTTTCTTGTTTCATCCACAGATCTGTCTGACAAGAATTTCAACACATTGCTTTCAGTAGTCATGTGTGTGTGTGAACTTACCAGTTCGCAAACCCCTTTCCCCCCTCCCCCCTCCCCCAACACACACTTACCATGTAAACACACACACCTGTATACACATATAAGCACATGTGTTGGGAGTTAGGGATGCTGAAGTGATTAAGAGAGAGAGAGATATTATGAAATGATGAAATCTTATTAGCTAGTGGTAATAGATTAAACACAATATCTATTTTCCCTTTGTTAGACTTCAAAAGTCATTTTTTGAAACAGTGTTGAAGAAACACATTTGTTAGCAGTGAACCCCTGTGGTTAGCCACACTCCCTTGAACCCAAAAGCAACTGGGGATTCATATCCTTTAGGGTTATTAAATGGGGATTCATAAAACCTTCACTCAATGCATGAACATCCTTTTTAGAATCTGTACACACCTCACACATTTGCACTCACCTATGCATAAGGGTACATGCACGTGCACGCATGTGCGCACACACACACATGTATGTCTGCACGCAT
Source organism: Stramonita haemastoma (assembly GCA_030674155.1). Taxonomy (NCBI): domain Eukaryota; kingdom Metazoa; phylum Mollusca; class Gastropoda; order Neogastropoda; family Muricidae; genus Stramonita; species Stramonita haemastoma. Next base: position 67,063,650 of record CM060322.1, read on the forward strand.
GCAAACAGGCATGCACCCACACACCCCCACCCTCACATTACCACCTACTCACCCCAGGATGAGGACAGGCCCCATAGTAGTGATATGGGTGGCTGAAAAGCCCAAGCTGAAAAGCTCGTCCTCTTCCCATATGTAATGGTCAGAAATGTCAAGCAAGAACACAAAAGAGAGCAAGTACCCCTAGCTCAGGCTCCAGAAAGCTCCTGTTGTGTTCTTTAGAAAATGGCGCCTGGCCAGAGGCTCAAGGGAAAACATTTGGGGTCATGTTTGTGCACTTGCACGCACAAACAGCACAAGCATGATCATATACACACAAAAACATGCACACACACGCATATACGCGCATGCATGCATGCACACACATGCACGCATGCACACACATCCACACACATTCTCATACACATACATATGCATGCATGCACACATACCCACCCCCACCCTCACACTACCGCCTACTCACCCCAGGATGAGGACAGGCCCCATAGTAGTGATATGGGTGGCTGAGAAGCCCGAGCTGAAAAGCTCATCCTCTTCCCATATGTAATGGTCAGAAATGTCAAGCAAGAGCACTAAAAGAGGGCCAGTACCGCAAGCCTATCAACTGCTCGAGAAAACCCCTGTGGTGTCCTTAACCTTTTCACTGCTGACCTATTTTGCTCAGGCCTATGCTGAAGAAATTTTCAGAAACAGACAAAAATCATGCATATGATTTTCAATTGCTTTTAATTTAGGAAATTCCTAAGATAGCTACATAAAAGTATATACTGAATGAAAAGAAATTGAATGAAGATTGTATTTGTGACAATTTTAAAAATATATAATTAGACAGACAGACGTGTGCACGCAGGCAGGCAGGCACGCACGCACGCGCGCGCACACACACACACACACACACCTGCTCTTCACACAAACACACAGCCAGGGAGCCAGGGCAGATGTCAGCAAGAACAACAGCTCATCAACAAAACAAACAGACACACACACTGAAAACTGACAGCTAACGAGTAGCCTAGGTGACAAGTGACACACCAGGTGGCAACCACTAAAAAGTAGATCAAACACATTGGCCACTCAGTGACTGGCTCGTTCGCTCACTGACCAAGCCCTGACCAAAGGTGCAACCATACGATACACACATTTAGTTGTTCTGTTTATGAATAAACAGAGAAAAAAAGCAATATAATTATGTTATAAAAACGAACAAAGCCCTCAAATATACCCAACTGCATCTCGGATGATACGATCTTCATGTTCCGATTCAGACCATGAGTACGCAGAAGTTTCTTCGGATCAAAACCCGAGTGGTTTGCATCAACTTCCTAAAGTTCGATGTCAACTGAATAAAAAAAACAACAACTAATCTCCACTATCTTGATCTCTATAAATTTCATCAATAACTTCGGCAACTGTGTAGGTCAGTTGAGGGACAGCCATTGCTTCGAAAACCCAAAAATTGAACTTTGGAGTACCTTGTTTACCTTGCCGATTGAACGTCATAAAATATGCAAATAACTTGAACAAATGGGACTCATGGGTTGAAGATACATCAAGGGAGCTAAACAAATCATAATAAGAAGGATTTTCAGCAATGCTGAGCAAAACAGAGAGAGCGTTGGTTCATGAGGAGCCGAGCTCGTCAACACAGCATTGCAGGTGGTGGTTTCTATGATGAGCGCGTCAACAGCGCAGTGTAGGGGTTAAGAAAATGGCGCCTGGCCAGAGGCTCAAGGGAAATGTTTGGGGTCATGTTTGTGTGTATGCAAGCATGAACATGCACAAGCACACATACTACAGGAGTACTATCTAGGTGAACACAGACACAAACAGAGATATACATAGACACACAGACACAGGCACACATTTTAGGGGAGGTGGGGGGTATGGACTTGCAATGCCTTGAGGGGTGGGTTTGTGCTCCTGGTTTGATAGTTCTGAGGGGGGGATTCTGTGTTGCTGGAGGGTCATGGGAGGTTAGAGTTTTATCACCAGGGTTGTGTTTTGGGCTACAATTTGCTTTGAACATAAGATTTTTTTTCAGGTAAAACTGTATTTGCTGAAAAACATTGGATGAGACTTTGATTTCTCTCTAAAACCATTAGTGCATACTATAAGGAAGACTTGCACACTTGTCTGCATACATTTACACCCCTCCCCCCCCCCCCCCCACATACACACATACACACAGACACACATGACTGCATGCCTCAACTGGAATATACTACCAAGTGGAAAACACTGTCTTTCTTGTTAGCTACATGTCCTCTTTATATGTGCAAGTTCAGCCTGCTGTAGAAGAAGTATGCAGAACTGACATCTTCCTCAGGACAGTCAGTTGCCTGCAAGTTGGATTGGCTGGTTTGATAGTTCTGAGGGGGTGATCCTGTGTTGCTGGAGGGTCTTTGGAGGTTAGAGTTTTATCACCAGGGTTGTGTTTTGGGCAACAAAACACAAGCCTAGCCTAGATAGTAGGCTAGGGGTGTAAATCCAAAAAATGTTGGCTTTGATTTTCTCTTTGTTTGCTTCTTGAGTAAAGGATTGGTTTTCTTATCAAGGTATGAAAATATGTCTATACCTGTTAATGCAATGTTCCTTCTTAATTTTTCTGGTGATAATCTTCCTTAGTTACAATTGTCATTATCTTTCAGTGAGAAGTTTGTAAGCTAAAGTGATCTTCCTGATTTTCTCCAGCTGCTCCATTTTCTTTTGCCAGAAAAAAATATGTAGTCTCAGCCGTGTCTGGACTACCCACCATTGCACAAGATTCCCCTGACAAAGCCAAACTGGACAGTCCTTTAACCAATGTCAGTTTTCCTTCTTCCAGCTAAGTTGACCACATTCTAAAATATGTTGATAAAAGCTCATTTCACTGTGCAAGTAAAGAACAAGACAAACTAGCCTATGATTGACACATGGCATTAAAAATGTTGCTGAATTTGGTCTTTGTACCCCCAAAGTCACAGCCATACTGCCTGACTGAATGGTTTAATAGTAATACTACACACAGTGGACATGAGCAGTGACTGAATAGGATTGGTAGTGTGACTTGGCTACATGATTCTGCAGTGGTTTAGACAGAGGCACATGACCAGGTAGTACTGTAGACATAGAAACAGGACAGTGCAGCACTCGGAAATCTCTATTCTTTTCTCACATCCTTCATTAGACTGCTTTTTTCTGTGAAGATTACTAAGAATATGATTATTCATTAGTCACTGATAGATACAGTCTGAAGCTAATTTTGTCTTTTGTCTTACCCATGTGTTTGAAAAAGTGATTTATTTTTGTCAAAGAGTGGAATGTTTGGAATAGATGTGTTATCAGACAGGTTTTGGTGTGGGTTGGGGGGTGCGGGGTGGGGGGTCTCAGGCCAGATGGTGCACACTATGGCTCGGTATGGTCCTGTGTTCACATCTGTATGGAACAACTCACAGAAAGCTGACGAGGAATCAAAACAAGTAGATTATGGTAAGATTAAAAACATGAAAACCTCTAGCAACATACTAGTAGATTATAAAGAGTGTTCAAAAACATTTTTAAAAAATCAGCAACATACTAGTAGATGATAGACATTGATCAGAAATGTGAAAACATTCAACAACATACTTGTGGAATTTTTTTAGGGGGGGGGGGGAGTTGACTTGTTAGCACCTGATTATTTCAGGCTAAAAATTCTTGAAGAGGGTTGGTAGCTGGTGCAATGACCTGTAGACTCAGCTGGGGAAAGTGACATTTCAAGGAGACCAAGTCTCTGTGACTTTTTAGAGAAATTGTATTCATTTTATAACTGTCAGTGTTTTATCTCCCGCTTTTCCATCCCCCCACTTTTTTTTACAGGTTTGGGTTCTAAAATCTATAGTCACATTTATTATGGTCACACAACTCTTTCATCTATAAGAAGCCAGGGTGGATCAACTCTGCAGATCTCTCTTTTACTCTGAATGTTCTGAGCATCATAGTCAGAAACTTCAATCTTCATAGCCACTAACTGCCCTCCAATTTCATGATCTTTCTTCTTGATCCAGACTGATTTTCCAAGATACTTTTTTTGGTTACCAAACTAAGATGATATTTAAATGTAAATTTTCTTTTGGTTTAGATTTCCTTTACTGCTGTATTTTGTCTTCCTAAAGTGGGAGTGTGGGAGTTTTGAAGGCAGGCCAAAGACATGGGTAAGCCTGTAGTCTCAAACTGTGCCTGCAAGGTGAGTGAGGCACTGCAGGTCTGCTGTGAATGGAGGGGCTGGGTGGTGGTGGTGGTGGGGGCTAATAAAAATAGAAAGCCTTGGTACAAGGAAGTCCTGGTTAGTGTTCATGTCCCTTTGTGTTTGTAGTGATACAAGTTGTTGGTACAGGGAAGTCCTAGTCGGTGTCAGTGTTCCTTTGTATGTGTAGTGCTACAGGTAGACAAATCTTCATAGTGTTTCTTCTGTTTCTTGACTTGTCTAAATGGGAACCTTTCCAAATTTTTCCTCTTGCTTTTTGTGGTAGACATGTTGATTTGAAAGGTTGACTATCATCCCATTGTATGGAGTGTTGATCATTTGTGGCATCCTAGTTATTCTTAACATTTCCTGTCTGCTAAAGAATTGTCACTCCATTTGTTGGCTTCATACGCTAACATCCTCTCATCTTTGAAAGTTACATTTTCTGAGTTAGCATGTTTGTGCTCCAGTTTCTGTGAAAGCTTTCTTCTTTGTGCTTCTGTTGGGAAACCTTTTGTAGTGACTGCAGTCTTCACATGGATGTGTTTCTGCAAGGTTTTCACAGCACTTCTTTTTCCTGCACTGTCTGTGACTGACTGTACTAAGGACAGGTCTGCAGTGTGTCTGTGTCACTCCAGTTTTTCCTGAGTTTTTTCCTGAGTTTCTGCCCCCTTTCTTTCTGCTATCCTGTCTAACCCCACCCTTCCACCTTGTGTGTTGGTTGTGACATGTAGGAAAATATAGATATAGTCTTAGAGTGGAGTGGAAAAGTGACAGTGTGTGTGTTTGTGTGTGTATGTGTGTTTGTCTGTGTCTGTGTCTGTGTGTGTGTCTGTGTGTGTGTCTGTGCATGTGTGACTGTGAGTCTGTGTGTGTGTGTCCTATAGAGCAGTAGTTTTTGTGGTCATAGTAATAGCGGTAGCTGTAGCATTAGTAACGGTAGTAAAATATAATAATAGCTAAACTGGTGATTGTAGTATGCCATCTAATATCTGTTTACATCAGTAATACTAGATATATTTCATAGACTTCAAAAAGGCCTTTGACAGGGTATGGCATGACGGCCTCTGGCAAGTACTCAGGCGCTTCAACATTGACAACTGCCTAATTGAAGTTATCAAGGCTCTGTACGAGAATGTAAGAAGTGCAGTTTTCATGAACAATCACGTGGGCGAGTTCTTCAAGACCACGGTTGGTGTCCGCTAGGGCTCCCATATACACACCTGCACTTATGCATGGCACACACACATACACATGCCTGGTCTACCCTGTGCCTGGGCACATGCACCCCCCCCCCCAATACACACACACACACACACACACACACACACACACACACACACACCTAAGCCTACTCACACACACACACTCTCTCACACACACTGAGTAATGAAGCAAGCATTCTCACTGCATGTTGAAAAAGCTAATGGTCAAAGGGAGACAAACTACTGTCTGTTCTGTGGAATTATGTTGTCAAGCAGTGTGAATGGCAGTGAAGTCCTAATCTGACTTGCTGCTGCTGCTGTTGATGTTTGTTTTTTTCTGTCATTCAGTCTGACACTATATATATATATATATATATATATATATATATATATATATATAATATATATATATATATATATATATATATATATATTTTTTTTTTTTTTTTTTTTAATATGAAAAAATCAATATGAAAAAATCTGACAACCAAAAATTGAAGAGGCATTTCAAGGCCAAGTCTGCTGAAAATGCTGACTGCAGCCTCAAAGACACTGACTTCCTAAGGTCTTGCCTCCTTCATCATCAGTGTATACCTTTCAACACCCACTCCCATCTCCACCACACTGCCTAGGTGTGCTACTCTGTGTGTGTGTGTGTGTGTGTGTGTGTGTGTGTGTGTGTGTGTGTGTGTGTGTGTGTGTGATGTGTTGTGTGTGTTTGTGTGTGTGTTTTGTGTGTATGCGTGTGTATAAAATGATTTTGACATTTAAAAAAAAAAAAATGTATAGTTGTTTGCATCTGTGTAAATAATTTGAATAGAACCACTTTGGTGTTTTGCTTTTCAAGTTTTAGTAATATATATATATATATATATATATATATATATATATATATATATATATATATATATATATATATACATAAATAGACACATACACACACACACACATATAGATATATATATATATATATATAATATATATATATATATATATATATATATATACTATATATCTATATATTTAAATAAAAAAACCCACATGAGGGATACTTCCATTATTCTTCTATAAAAAGAAAAGAAAACTCCTTTTCATATACACACATACACTTAAACATGGCCACACACACACACACATGCCTGTTCTACCCTGTGCCTGGGCAACTGCACCCCCCCCCCCCACACACACTCACACACCAAACACAGAGGACCCCCCCCCACACACACAGTTACATACACACACAGAAGACCCCCCCACACCACACACACACAGAGCCCCCCCCACCCCCTGCCCCCCACCCCTGCACACACACACAGAGGCCCACTCACACACACATCCTTTTATGAAGCAAGCATTTTCACTGAAGGATGAAAAAGCTAATGGTCAAAGGGAGACAACCTGCTGTCTGATATGTGAAATCATGTTCTCGAGCAGTGTGAATGGCAGTGATTTCTTGTTCTGACTTGCTGCTCCTGCCCCTGTTGTTGTTTTTCTGTCATTCAGTCAGAAACTATAAATATTTATTAGTATGAGAAAAATCAATCTGAAAAAAAAAATCTGACAACTAAGAATGAAGAGTGCTTTTTGAGGACAAGTCTGCTGAAAATGCTGACTGCAGCCTCCAAAAAAATGACTTTCTGCCTAAGGCCTTCCCTCTTTCATCATCAGTGCATACCCTTCTACATACACCCCATCTCCATCACCCTGTCTAAGCGTGCTGTGCTCTGTGTGTGTGGTGTGGTGTGTGTGTGTGTGTGTGTGTGTGTGTGTGTGTGTGTGTGTGTGTGTGTGTGTGGTGTGTGTGTGTGTGTGTGTGTGTGTGTTGTGTGTGTTTGTGTGTTTGTGTGTTTGTGTGTATGTGTATGTATAAATGATTTTGACATTTTTAAATAATTGTTTTATATAATTGGTTGGGTTTTTTTTTTGCATCTGTGTAAATGATTTGAATAAAACTACTTTGGTGTTTTGCTTTTTAAGTTTTAGTAATTATATATATCCACATATCCATCCATCCATCCATCCATCCATCCATCCATCCATCCATCCATCCATCCATACATACATACATACATACACACCCATATATATAATAGTCATATGTATATATATATATATATATATATATATATATATATATATATATTATATATATATATATATATATATATATATATATATATATATATATATACATTAATATATATATTAATGTATATGTGACGCTCCACCACATAATGAGATGGAGTGCACCTGAGGTTAATTTAAAGTTATTGACACATTATTAATGTGCAATAAAGTGGCTATCAAATACAAAAAACAGATTGAAAATCAGACAATTCTGTGCAATATTATTACAAATTGAAATGATAGACTGCAGGATATGAAAAAATGAGAAACGGGCAAGTTTATTTTAGTAACAGGTTGTCAGAATGAGTGCTTTGGTATTTTCAAAACACATTTAAAAGCAAAAGGAATAAAAATCATGCCTTGATATTTCATTATAAGATAAATAAACAGATCAAGTTTGATAATCAATCAAAATCTCAAAATTAACAACTTGACCCCCACCTGCCTTTAGAGGCTCCTAGCGCAAAATTGGGTAATGTGCTAAGTGATTCATTTCGTGGTTTAGTGCCACATATAGGTATGGATGGATAAGGTTATGGATCTAGAGATATATGTATATGTAGTAGGCACTCATCAGTCTCGGAAGACTATGGAGTTGCGCTGCGCTCTAGTCTTTAGAGCGCAAAGCCTGGGCAAGTATGTATGGAGGGCAAGCTGTTACCCATGCAGCAGACCCCCCCTCTCCAAGGCACTGGAATGATCCATTGGAAGGGCATTGACCATACGAATGGTTCCAGTACCGTCGCAGGAGCCACCAGAACGTTGCCGTATACCTACAGCCCCTAGCCGCTCTGGGACTCCAACTCCCCGATTTTTCCTCAGGGATGGTGTGTAGACACGACACCTGTGTGCATGCTGGTTTGTTATAATTTTGTAAGCCACTCCTACCGGCACATGATGGCCTACTCTTCCGAAAGGTGGAACGGGGTTTTAACGTGTGCGCAAGATGTTCTGCCTGCATTTGGTTTCGAGTCTCATCCGAATGACTCTGACAGTCAGTTTGATTTTTTTGTCAAACTGGGAAGAAAGGGCGAGGCTGGGTACGAACCCAGAAACTCCCGGTTTACATATTGGCAGGCAAATGTCTTAACCATTCTGCCACTGTCCTTCCATATACATATGTATATGTATATGTATGTATATGGGTGGATCAGTGGTCTAGATGTAACACACCTGTCTAAAAAGCAAAAGAAGTCAAAGTGCACAGTAGTTTTATCCCTGTTTTGGTCTAAACTTCCCCCCCCCAAAATCCATTAGACCATGAATTGTGGTCTGGGTGCTAGTCTTTGGATGAGAGATAAACCAATGTCGCATGTGTTACACAATATTTAACGCACATAAAAGAACATATGGCAACAAGGGAGATGTCTCCGGTAAACTTTTGTACAAAAAAGCCAGTGTGATAGGGAAACAAATACAGTTGCTGACAGGAAAAAGAAAAAAAAAAGTGGCCATGCTTTTGTTGCCATGTACTCTTCCTGGGGAGAGCAGCCCAAATTTCTCATAGAGAAATCTGCCATGACATATAATGGTTAAAAAAAAAAAAAGATGCTGGTAATATCTGATGTAAGGAATTGACAAACCTTAAAAATCTATATGGAAACACCCCACTGGAATAGAAAGTGTTTTCTTGTGGAAAAGTCTGCTGAAATGATGAAGAGAGGAAAACAGCCAAGGAACAACAACAACAAATACAACAACAGCAGAAGCAGCAACTACAACAGCAGCAACAGCAGCAACAGCAACAACAACAAAAACAACAACAACAGTATTGGGCCATTTTGGGCTGGTCGGAAAGATGAACGAGTTTACAAAACTGCATACACACAGGGATTGTATTATATAAAAAACACAAAAACGGATGAAGGCTAGTTCCATTATTCTTGAATTCAAAAAAAAGAAAGTAAAAATACACCCCCCCACACACACACCACACACACACACATACACTTATGCATGCACACACACATAACATGCATGGTGTGCACGCACACACACAGAGGCCCAATCACACACACACATCCTTTTATGAAGCAAGCATTTTCACTGAAGGATGAAAAAGCTTATGGTCAAAGGGAGACAACCTAATGTCTGTTCTGTGAAATCATCTTGTCGAGCAGTTTCACACTGGCAGTGAAGTCTTGTTCTGACTTGCTGCTGCTGCCACTGTTGTTGTTTTTCTCTCATTCAGAGAGTATATGTATGTATATGTATATATATGTGTGTGTATATGTATATAATATTATGTATAACACAACACATCATATATATATGTATATATTACACACACAATATACATATATTCATATATATATATATATATATATATAATATATATTATATATATATATATATATATATATATATATATAACATACATACATACATACAACACATGCATGCATGGTGTGCACGCACACACACAGAGGCCCAATCACACACACACATCCTTTTATGAAGCAAGCATTTTCACTGAAGGATGAAAAAGCTTATGGTCAAAGGGAGACAACCTAATGTCTGTTCTGTGAAATCATCTTGTCGAGCAGTTTCACACTGGCAGTGAAGTCTTGTTCTGACTTGCTGCTGCTGCCACTGTTGTTGTTTTTCTCTCATTCAGAGAGTATATGTATGTATATGTATATATATGTGTGTGTATATGTATATAATATTATGTATACACACACACATATATATATGTATATATATACACACACATATATACATATATTCATATATATATATATATATATACATACATACATACATACATACACACATACACATTGTGTGCCTGCCACCTGCATGCTCATGCACAGACACACACACACACGCACACACACACGCTCGTACTCATGCATGCACGCACGCACACACAATCGGTTATGAAGCAAACATTCTCACTGCTTGTTGAAAAACCTAACAGTCAAAGGGAGACAACCTACTGTCTGTTCTATGGATCATGTTGTCTTGAAGTGTAAACTGCAATGAAGACTTGTTCTTGCTTGCTGTCGTTTTCTGTGGTTCATGATGCCATTTAGTCTAACACTAACACTATGTATATTGATATGAAAAAAATCAATATAAAAAAACATATGTAACAACTAAAATGTAGAGGGCTTTTTGAGGAAAAGTCTGCTGAAAATATATATATATATATGTGTGTGGCGCTCCACCATGAAATGAGTCACTTAGCACATTACCCAATTTTGCGCTAGGAGCCTTTAAAGGCAGGTGGGGGTCAAGTAGTCAATTTTGTGATTTTGATTGATTATTAAACTAGATCTGTTCATTTATCTTATAATGAAATATCAATGTATAATTTTTATTCCTTTTGCTTTTAAATGTGTTTTGAAAATACCAAAGCACTCATTCTGACAACCTGTTACTAAAATAAACTTGCCCGTTTCTCATTTTGTCACATCCTGCAGTCTATCATTTCAATTTGTAATAATGTTGCACAGAATTGTCTGATTTTCAATCTGTTTTTTGTATTTGATAGCCACTTTATTGCACATTAATAACATGCCAATAACTAAAAATTAACCTCATGTGCACTCCGTCTCATTATGTGGTGGAGCGTCATATATATATATGCCTGTTCTACCCTGTGCCTGGGCAACTGCACCCCCCCCCCCCTACACACACTCACACACAAACACAGAGGACCCCCCCCACCACACACACAGTTACATACACACACAGAAGACCCCCCCCCCCACACACACACACAGAGCCCCCCCCCACCACATATATATACCCACAAAATTATATATTATTATAATGTATAATAATAATAATAATAATTATAATATTATTATAAATCACTTATTATAGTATATATATTATATATATATATATATATATATATATATATACATACATACATACATACACATGCATGCATGGTGTGCACGCACACACACAGAGGCCCAATCACACACACACATCCTTTTATGAAGCAAGCATTTTCACTGAAGGATGAAAAAGCTTATGGTCAAAGGGAGACAACCTAATGTCTGTTCTGTGAAATCATCTTGTCGAGCAGTTTCACACTGGCAGTGAAGTCTTGTTCTGACTTGCTGCTGCTGCCACTGTTGTTGTTTTTCTCTCATTCAGAGAGTATATGTATGTATATGTATATATATATATGTGTGTGTATATGTATATAATATTATGTATACACACACACATATATATATGTATATATATACACACACATATACATATATTCATATATATATATATATATATATATATATATATATATATATATATATATATATATATACCACATATATATACCCACAAAATTTTTCATTGTAATATACAACAAAGTGAAATAAAATCCAAAATGATGTTGTATTTAAGGCTTTTGAATGATTAAAATCTTTCTTTAAATGGGTGGCACTGCTTTTAAGATGGTGTGCTCTCTCTGGGGAGCATACAATCTCCATGGGGAGAGCAGCCCAAATGTTATACAGAAAACTCTCCTGTGACTGACAGTGGTATGCACAGCACTCACCTGCCCTTTAGATCCCCATTCAGCAAGCTCTGTCTCATGTCTCTCTGCACAATCTTCAGCTGTCTGCATGTGCTAACCCTGTGAACACACAAAAAATACCTAATTCAGTGACAATGCAGCACACATATACACACACATGCAATAAAATGATTCCCTCTTATATTCTTGCATGAAGAAATTCTCTAATTGATGAATAAAATTGAATAAACATCACACTTATATGTGCACTACTAATTAAATTAACACCACACTTGTATGCGCACACCTAACTAAATAAACACCACACTCAGCTGTGCACAATTAACTAAATGAACACAACACTTGCATAATACACTGAGGGATAACCCCCCCCCCTTTGAGTGACCATTCCTGTTGGTTAGTAAAAACATGACCAACAAAAAGGGAGTAACAGTGCATTGGTCACATGCTCTTAGGTGGGGAGAAAATAGCCAACCTCTGACCTTCTCACCTTTGATCTTCCTGTCACAGGTAAATACACACAACATTACACACACACACATACTCTCTGTCTCTCTCTGTGTCTGTCTCTATGTCTCTTTCTCTCCTAAACACACACAGTGCACTCAACTTGTGATGGAGAAGGCAGTCCCCTGTCCTGATCCCTTCAGTCCTGGTTCACCAGCCCTGTAACATACAGCAGTAAACATGTAGAAACAACAACTGCCTCACTACATGAATGAAGCCCATCCCCCCCCCCCCCCCCCAGCTCATACACACACAAAGAAACAGACACTTTCGTTTTAACACACTCGGGATTACCACTTCTCTCCCTTGCTTTTCCACACAGATGGCCCATTTGTAATGATTAGTAAAAGAAAGAAACAAAAAGGCACAGTAAGAAAAAAGATTTTTTTTAACTTATGAATATCATGCTGGTTTAGTACATATCAAAAGACTGAAGCTCTCATTTTAATATTTGAGTTTTCACTAGCATGAAGAAAATATAAGTGCTAATTCCATTATCCTTGATACAAAAGAATAAAATTAAAATAAAAGAAAAATACAACCACATACACACAACTTAAAAATCTTTGAGATGAGGCTAAAAACTAAGGTCCCCTGTGAAAATGTACACAGAATATCTTTCCCATATGATAAAACCCATTTTTTTATTTTTTGGAAAACTAGGCCATTGTGTGGCAGTCACAATGGATGACATAACTTACAAAAAACTTCATGCACACAATAAAAAAAAAATCAATAAAAAAAATACTTACATGTAACACAGTTAGGAATAAATTTAGACAATGCCTAAATACATGACAACCCCCCCCCCCCCCTCCCCCAACACACACACACAAGATACAGAAATGTACAGGATAAGTATTTACACAGATAAGAAAGATGGCACGATCAGTACTCAGCCATCTGGGAACACCAACTCTGTAACTCAGAAACACAATATATAGATATTATCTATACCCCCCACCCAACCCAGAAATGTACAAACTGAGTACTTACCATAGAAAAATATCAAACCACCAATTCTTGATCATCATGGAACAGCAACCCTGTAACACACAACCAGAAATATATACACCATATATACACCATCTATACAACCCTCCCCCCCCCCCTCAACCCTAAAATGACCCTGAAATGTACAAACTGAGTACTTACCATAAAAAACATGGTACCACCAGTCCTTGATCATCATGGAACTCCATTCCAGTAAGACACAAAAAAATGGATATAAATACTATCTATATACACCCCCTCCCCCCACCCCTCCTGAAATGTACAAACTAAATGCTTACCATAACGAAAATTGATGGCACCACCAGTCTTTGATCATCATGGAACACCGACACTGTAACACACAAACAGAATAAATATAGATACTATCTAAACACACACACACACCGGCCCCCTTCCCACCTCCCCCCCCCCCCCCCCTCAAATTTACAAACTGAAAACTTACCGAAAGCAGAGACAGATGCCACCACCAGTACCAGTCATGCTGTCACTGGTCATCATGGAACACCAACACTGTAACACACAAACAAAATAAATATAGATACTGTCTATACACCCCGCACCCCCACCTCCCAACCCCAAAATGTACAAACTGAACACTTACCGACTGCTGAGACAGATGGCACCACCAGTCCTTGGTCATCATGGAACACCCAACACTGTAAGCACAAACAGAATAAATATAGATACTAATAGGTAGGACCACTCATTTTTTCAGATGTCATCGAATTTGATGTTTGTTATCTCAAATGAAAGATAGTAGCAAGATCAAGAAGCATGCACAATTTCATATCATTATCTTAGACGGTTTTTGAGATATACCACTTTAAAATTTTTCAGATGGGATAAAAATGTCATTTCCTTATTTAAGGCCTTATTTGGACATCTCCCTCATGCTTATTATGAACCTGACAGTGCTGAAACTAGTTTAATATTGTTTTATGCTACTTTAAAGAAACAAATATCTAAAAAACAGAAAACTAAGTCAAAGGAAACAAATGGAATTTTACATCAAAATCAGAGAATTTTTTTAAAAATAGCTCGCGAATTGAGCTGAAAGGGGTACTTTACCCTCCTGTAAAAATCTCAAGAATGCCTAAAAGTGTCTAAGATGTATATTACAGCTTGTCCTTTTTACTCAGATGCTATTTTTTTTAAAGCTAAAAATCATGTAGAGGCAAACTGCAGTCATCCAAAACACCCCTATGACAACAATTTGTGAAGCATAAAACCTGTCCAAATAATAACACAAAACCAGCCCATAGGCATATCATCATATCTCAGCTTCTAATTGACTGACAGAAATGGCACACCTATCAAAATGTTTGTCTTTAAACAGTGAGTCTTTTAAAAGGGCATTCGAAGTGATTCTGGTCCCCCCCTCCACTCCACTCCTCTCCCCCCTGCCCCCTCAATAGGCACTAACATCATATCTCAGCTTCTAATTGACTGATAGAAATGGTACACCTATCAAAATATTTGTCTTGAAACAGTGAGTCTTTTTAAAGAGCATTCCAAGTTATTCTGCCCCCCCCCCCACTCACACCCCCCCCCCCCACTCAGCCCCCCTCCCACTCATAGGCATTAACATCATATATGTTTCTAATTGACTGACAAAAATGGTACACCTATCAAAATGTTTGTCTTGAAACAATGCGCATGTCTTTATAAGGCCATTCCAAGTGATTCCATTTGTTTTTTCCCCTACCCCCCCCCCGCCCCCTTCCCTTGTCTTGTCAAGCATCTTTTGTACAATATATCATAGGTGTACTCATGTGATCATCTGTGTTCTTTTATTATTATTATTTTTTTTTTTAGGTTTCTGGTGAGCTTACATGTTGCATTCTGATGTTGCATGTATCCTTTTTGTGCCCAGTGATTTTAACCTTTGCATAGTTTCTTCCTAAATATATCACAGACCTCCTAGACCTTTGCTGAAATATCTTTCACTGTGTGACATACTGTTGCAATGCATGTATGATATAGACTTATTAGTGTTGTATTTTTGAACATTTTTCTTGTACAATTAAAAATGCAAATTTGGACATTTTTTGTGAGTTGCCTAATCTGTGTATATTCTTAGTGTCTGTACATTTTATTTAAGTGTGCATACATGCAAGTATGAATTGTAGAGGTATGAGTGGTGTGTGTGTGTGTGTGTGTGTGTGTGTGTGTGTGTGTGTGTGTGTGTGTGTGTGTGTGTGTGTGTGAGTGTGTGTGTGTGTGTGTTGTGTGTGTGTGTGTGTGTGTTTGTGTGTGTGTGTGTGTGTGTGTGTGTGTGTGTGTGTGTGTGTGTGTGTGTGTGTGTGTGTGTGTGTGTGTGTGTGTGTGTTGTGTGTGTGTGTGTGTGAATCGTGTGTGTGTGTCTGAATCTTATGTGTGTGTGTATTTGTGTGTGTGTGTGTGTGTGTGTGTGTGTGTGTGTGTGTGTGTGTGTGTGTGTGTGTAATATATATATATATATATATATATATATATATTATATATATATATATATATATATATATATGTATATATATATATATATGTATATATATATATATATATATATATATTATATATATATATATATATATATATATATATTGTATTTGTGTGTGTGTGTGACTTTGTGTGACTGTGTGTGTGTGTGTGTTTGTGTGTGTGTGATAAAAATTAGTATTTAATAGGCTTGTTTGTGCACAATAAAATCATTACAAAGTTTTCAGTTTTTCTTGTGTTTTTTTTCTTTCCAACTACATGTTTGGTGAAACAAAAACAACTTAATGAAAAAGAAGTGAAGAAAGTTCATGCACTGCTTAAAATGTGAAACCAAGAGAGAGAACAAAGTTTTACTCAATTTGATTAGCACTTGTATGCTTTGATTAAAAAAAAAAAAAGTTTTGTTTTCCATGAATTTAAATGGATGCATTCAGGAGTGTTTTCTAATCGTTAAATCACTATTTCTGTTAAAAATGCGGTCTTACATGCACACAGACACAACAAACGGTAAACAATATCGGCCAAATCTCTATTAGAAATTAGATCGAGGCAAGAGTTATCATTCTTGCATTCATTTTCACGATGTTTCTTCGAACATT
Organism: Stramonita haemastoma; assembly: GCA_030674155.1. NCBI lineage: Eukaryota > Metazoa > Mollusca > Gastropoda > Neogastropoda > Muricidae > Stramonita > Stramonita haemastoma. The sequence goes on from CM060322.1 coordinate 67,080,282, forward strand.
TCGGCACGATATAACAAAGTACAGATCCTAAGAAAAAAACAAACACTACTAGAAACTATTAAGACTAGAATCATCAACCTCATTTATTGTTATAATAGAAAAATTTCACAGTGAGGTCATAAATTCTGAGAGCACCTTTCGATGACCTAGTTCTTTGCTCCCTGCGATCCCAGTCCTGGATAAAGTTGCGATCAACGATAAGTTTTAAAATCTAAAATCATCGAGATTCGATAGTAACTAGGTACAAAATAAAAGCACAACATTTACTTCTTCAGATGTGAGTGTGAATGCACTGTACACATCGAAAATCTCTATTGACGTTCGCAAGTCTGAAGCATCTATGTGTAGACTCGCTAAGGCCGCCATTTTGGTCAGTTAGAAAAGGGGGGTGCTGTATGCAAACAAGAATCAGACGTCATTTAACGGAAATAACGGATAAACTGAAATGAGGTTTTTGTTCTTGAAAAAACGAGCTTTTTAACGCTGTGTTGGATTTTTTTGTACAATTAATAGGGAAATTTCTACGACTTCCGAAAAATGCAGGGAATTTTTAAATGCATTATACTGTATTTAAAAAAAACCACTTCACTAAAGTGTCTCTCATACAATGGATTAGTAGAGAGTTTCTTCTTTCCAATGGTATGCGCTATGAATAGGTTTGTATAGTGAAAGGGAGACAGATTGTGTTGGAAGACGAAGCACGAAAATTCACCGAGTTGTGTTTTCAGCCAGTGAGGCTCTGGTAGCGGCGAGTTTTTAAGTTTATTACCAATATTAAATCATCGCTCACACTTATCCAGTCATCATTCTTGCAAAATGATATTACAGAGGTTAAGTTAATGCATTAAACTTTTTACTAGTATATTTTTTTTAGCTTTCTTTTAGATTTGGATGGAGAAATTTGGGTGCAAAGTAGATCTAATTTGCCACTTTCGGCTACGCTTTACTCGCTAGTAGCTGCCATGTCCTACCTAATACTATCTTAACACACACACACCCAACCCCCCCAAAAAATTTACAAACTGAAAACTTACTGAAAGCAGACACAGATGGCATCACCAGTACTGAAAACTTACCGACTTCCTTACAACTTATTATGCTGTCACTGGTCATCATTGAACACCGACACTGTAACGCGCAAACAGAATAAATATATATACTATCTATACACACACACACCCACCCTCCAACCCCATAATGTACAAACTGAACACTTACTGAAAGCAGAGACAGATGGCACCACCACTCCTTGGTCATCATGAAAGACCAAACTGTAAGCACAAACAGAATAAATATAGATACTATCTATACACATCTCTCAACCCCCCAACCCCAAATTGTACAAACTGAACACTTACCGACTGCTGAGACTGATGGCACCACCAGTCCTTGGTCATCATGGAACACCAACACTGTAAACACAAACAGAATAAATATAGCTACTGTCTATACACATCCCCCTCCCCATCCCCCCCCCCCCCCCAGACATGTACAAACTGAACACAGAAAAAAAAGACGGCACCACCAGTCCTTGGTCATTGGTCATCATGGAACACCCACGCTGTAACGCACAAACGGAATAGATATAGATACTATCTATACTATCTATATCCCCCCCCAACCCAAAACGTACAAACTCAACACTTACCACAGAAAAAAAGATGGCACCACCAGTCCTTGGTCATCATGGAACACCAGCCCTGTAATGCACAAACAAACAAAAATATACACAACTGAAGAGAAATGCATGGGATTCAGCACAGAAGACAACAAACACCTGTGTCAAACCTTTCTCATTTACAACACAAAGCATTTCAAGGTTTGAAGGATGCTACAGCCAAGTAGTTAAGACCATTCAGACCATTCAGTACCATGGATCCCTGAAGTGGTGCCAGATTTCAGACAGCTGTGGGAGAGGTAGACACATACATATGGTAGGCAAGTTATGTATTTTTTATTCCAAAACTCATTTTTGTATTGTTTTTATTATAAACACATCTATTACTCCATTATCCCCGTTTTGCACATGTTTTCAGCATGCTTCAGCAATGCTTACAAAAAGAAGAAAATATCAGGTTTTTTATGTTATTTGTACAATTATGTGCAATCTTACACACACTTCTCAGAAGCAGACTCCAGCCCCAACTGTTCCTTCTCAACGTATTCACATATCCTGAGATTCATCAAACCTGTGACATTAAAAACACAAAATGAACACCCAAAACCAACACACACAAAAATTAACACAAAAGGAAAATGTGATTTTTTCAAAAGTAGAAACACAAAAAATAAACACACAAAAAGAAACACACGCAAATAGTCCTACAAACAAGCACACAAAACTAAGCACACAAATATTATCACACAAAAAAGTCACACAACATTAAACACACAAAAATAATCACACAAATAAACACACACACACAGAGTAATTACCTCTGCCAGAGTCATGACTGTCTTTCTCCCTGTCCTGTCCTCCACTGTCTCCACACACCAACCTTGCAACTCACAAAATCACATGTCTGTACACAATGTCCACAACAATATTATACCCTGCAAACAAAGATATACAACATTGCAACTCACAGACATTGCAACTTTAAACAATAAAGTTTAAAGTTTAAAATAAGGTTTAAAGTCTCATCTGAGAAACAGAGAGAGAGAGAGAGAGAGAGAGAGAGAGAGAGAGAGAGGAGAGAGAGAGAGAGAGAGAGAGAGAGAGAGAGAGAGAGAGAGAGAGAGAGAGAGAGAGAGAGAGAGAAAGAGAGAGAGAGGAGGGTGGGGGTGGGGGTGAGAGGAAGATGGAGAGAGAGAAAGGAGAGAGAAAGAAAAACAGACAGACAAACAGACACACAGACAAATATCCAGATAGACACACAGGTAGACAACCAGAACACAGACATACACACAACAGATAGAGAGAAAGAGGGGGAAACAGAGAGAGAAAGAGTGGTTAAGAGATAGAGATAGAGAGACAGAGAGACAGACAGACAGACAGGCAAACAGACAGAGACAGAGGGACAGAGAGGCAGAGAGAAACTCAGATACTTAGAGAGAGAGAGAGAGAGAGAGAGAGAGAGAGGAGAGGAGAGGAGAGAGAGAGAGAGAGAGGAGAGAGAGAGAGAGAGAGAGAGAGAGAGAGAGAGAGAGAGAGAGAGAGAGAGAGAGAGAGAGAGAGAAGAGAGAGAGAGAGAGAGAGAGAGAGAGAGACTAAGAGAGAGAAACGAGAGAGAGAGAGAGAGAGAGAGAGAGAGAGAGAGAGGAGAGAAGAGAGAGAGAGAGAGAGAGAGAGAGAGAGAGAGAGAGAGAGAGAGAGAGAGAGAGGAGAGAGAGGGGATTATTTATTTATTTATTTATTCTTTTATATTGAAGATAATGGAATAAGCACTAATGTGTTTTTTTTACAACCACCATAAGTGTATCTGCAGTTTTGTAAATGTTGTTATATGTTCCAACCGGTACACAATAGCCTCACTTACTGACTCACTCAGTCCCATGTCCCAAAGGACGTAGGGGGGACATGAGAGAAGACGCAACAGCAATCTTTTTCCATGCTTCACGATCCTGTGTGGCTAGTAGGAGGTGTTACAGGGGTTGGGCAGTCCAGTCTTTGATGTTGTCAACCCATGATTTCTTTTGGCGGCCTCTTCTTCTCTTGCCCTTGACTGTTCCTTGCAAGATGGTTTTTGCTAGGGTGTTGTGTCTTGTGGTGTGACCAAACCACATCAGCTTTCTCCTCTTTATGGTGGAGAGCAAAGGCTCTTGGGGGCCCACACGTTTTTTGATTTCTTCTTTCACATAGTTATTGGTCTTGTGTTCTTTGTATGATATTTTCAGGAGTCTCCTGTGGCACTTGTTCTCAAATGCTTGGATTATCCTCGCTAACTCTGCTGTCAGAGTCCATGATTCACAACCATATAGGAGGATAGATATCAGAGGGATTTATAGAGGTGGTATTTGGTGCAGAAGATGATGTTCTTGGTTCTGATGATCCTCTCGAGTCTGACTAGAGCAGATGTTGCTGTTGCAATGCAAGCTTTCACTTCATTGTTTGATGTGTCTTTTGTTAGGATGGAGCTTAAGTATTTGAATTGGCTCACCTCTTCCAGTATTTCTCCATTCATTTTTATTTCCATGATGTCATTACTCGTGCTGTTGACCATGATCTTTGATTTCTCTGTACTGACCTCTATGCCATATGCGCTCGCTTGATCTGTTAGACTGTGAGGATTGGCAGTTCTTGTTTGCTGCTGCCATGAGGTCAAAGTCATCTGCAAATCTGAGGTTGCAAAGGGGTCTTCTACCAATGGAGATTGAAGTGTGGTGGTTTTGCAGTGTCTCTGTTATGATGTTTTCGAGGAAGAGGTTGAAGAGTACAGGTTAGAGAAGGCAGCCCTAGCGGACACCAACCGTGTTCTTAAAGAACTCGCCCACGTGATTGTTCATGAAAACTGCACTTCTTGCGTTCTCGTACAGAGCCTTGATAACTTCAATCAGGCAGTTGTCAATGTTGAAGTGCCTGAGTACTTGCCAGAGGCCGTCATGCCATACCCTGTCAAAGGCCTTTTTGAAGTCTATGAAATATATCTAGTATTACTGATGTAAACAGATATTAGATGGCATACTACAATTACCAGTTTAGCTATTATTATATTTTACTACCGTTACTAATGCTACAGCTACCACTATTACTATGACCACCACAACTACTGCTCTATAGGACACACACACACACAGACACACAGTCACACATGCACAGACACACACACACACAGACACAGACAAACACACATACACACACAAACACACACACTGTCACTTTTCCACTCCATTCTAAGACTGTATCTATATTTTCCTACATGTCACAACACAAGGGACAAGGGTGGGGTTAGACAGGATAGCAGAAATAAAGGGGGCAGAAACTCAGGAAAAACTGGAGTGACACAGACACACTGCAGACCTTTCCTTAGTACAGTCAGTCACAGACAGTGCAGGAAAAAGAAGTGCTGTGAAAACCTTGCAGAAACACATCCATGTGAAGACTGCAGTCACTACAAAAGGTTTCCCAACAGAAGCACAAAGAAGAAAGCTTTCACAGAAACTGGAGCACAAACATGCTAACTCAGAAAATGTAACTTTCAAAGATGAGAGGATGTTAGCGTATGAAGCCAACAAATGGAGTGACAATTCTTTAGCAGACAGGAAATATTAAGAATAACTAGGATGCCACAACTGATCAACACTCCATACAATGGGATGATAGTCAACCTTTCAAATCAACATGTCTACCACAAAAAGCAAGAGGAAAAATTTGGAAAGGTTCCCATTTTGACAAGTCAAGAAACAGAAGAAATACTATGAAGATTTGTCTACCTGTAGCACTACACATACAAAGGAACACTGACACCGACTAGGACTTCCCTGTACCAACAACTTGTATCACTACAAACACAAAGGGACATGAACACTAACCAGGACTTCCTTGTACCAAGGCTTTCTATTTTTATTAGCCCCCACCACCACCACCACCCAGCCCCTCCATTCACAGCAGACCTGCAGTGCCTCACTCACCTTGCAGGCACAGTTTGAGACTACAGGCTTGCCCATGTCTTTGGCCTGCCTTCAAAACTCCCACACTCCCACTTTAGGAAGACAAAATACAGCAGTAAAGGAAATCTTAACCAAAAGAAAATTTACATTTAAATATCATCTTAGTTTGGTTAAAAAAAAAAGTATCTTGGAAAATCAGTCTGGATCAAGAAGAAAGATCATGAAATTGAAGGGCAGTTAATGGCTATGAATATTGAAGTTTCTGACTATGATGCTCAGAACATTCAGAGTAAAAGAGAGATCTGCAGAGTTGATCCAACCGGGCTTCTTATAGATGAAAGAGTTGTGTGACCATAATAAATGTGACTATAGATTTTAGAACCCAAACCTGTAAAATAAAGTGGGGGGATGGGGGAGGGGGAGATAAAACACTGACAGTTATAAAATGAATACAATTTCTCTAAAAAGTCACAGAGACTTGGTCTCCTTGAAATGTCACTTTCCCCAGCTGAGTCGACAGGTCATTGCACCAGCTACCAACCCTCTTCAAGAATTTTTAGCCTGAAATAATCAGGTGCTAACAAGTCAACTTCCCCCCCCCCCTAAAAAAAATTCCACAAGTATGTTGTTGAATGTTTTCACATTTCTGATCAATGTCTATCATCTACTAGTATGTTGCTGAATTTTTTTTAATGTTTTTGAACACTCTTTATAATCTACTAGTATGTTTCTAGAGGTTTTCATGTTTTTAATCTTACCATAATCTACTTGTTTTGATTCCTCGTCAGCTTTCTTTGAGTTGTTCCATACAGATGTGAACACAGGACCATACCGAGCCATAGTGTGCACCATCTGGCCTGAGACCCCCCACCCCGCACCCCCCAACCCACACCAAAACCTGTCTGATAACACATCTATTCCAAACATTCCACTCTTTGACAAAAATAAATCACTTTTTCAAACACATTGGTAAGACAAAAGACAAAATAAGCTTCAGACTGTATCCATCAGTGACTAATGAATAATCATATTCTTAGTAATCTTCACAGAAAAAAGCAGTCTAATGAAGGATGTGAGAAAAGAATAGAGATTTCCGAGTGCTGCACTGTCCTGTTTCTATGGCTACAGTATTACCTGGTCATGTGCCTCTGTCTAAACCACTGCAGAATCATATAGCCAAGTCACACTACCAATCCTATTCAGTAACTGCTCATGTCCACTGTGTGTAGTATCACTATTAAACCAGTCAGTCAGGCAGTATGGCTGTGACTTTGGGGGTACAAAGACCAAATTCAGCAACATTTTTAATGCCATGTGTCAATCGTAGGCTAGTTTGTCTTTTTCTTTACTTGCACAGTCAAATGTGCTTTTATCAACATATTTTAGAATGTGTTCAACTTAGCTGGAAGAAGGAAAACTGACATTGGTTAAAGGACTGTCCAGTTTGGCTTTGTCAGGGGAATCCTGTGCAATGGTGGGTAGTCCAGACACGGCTGAGACTACATATTTTTTTTCTGGCAAAAGAAAATGGAGCAGCTGGAGAAAATCAGGAAGATCACTTTAGCTTACAAACTTCTCACCAAAAGATAATGACAATTGTGACTAAGGAAGATTATCACCAGAAAAATTAAGAAGGAACATTGCATTAACAGGTATAGACATATTTTCATACCTTGATAAGAAAACCAATCCTTTACTCAAGAAGCAAACAAAGAGAAAATCAAAGCCAACATTTTTTGGATTTACACCCCTAGCTTACTATCTAGGCTAGGCTTGTGTTTTGTTGCCCAAAACACAACCCTGGTGATAAAACTCTAACCTCCAAAGACCCTCCAGAAACACAGGATCACCCCTCAGAACTATCAAACCAGCCAATCCAACTTGCAGGCAACTGACTGTCCTGAGGAAGATGTCAGTTCTGCATACTTCTTCTACAGCAGGCTGAACTTGCACATATAAAGAGGACATGTAGCTAACAAGAAAGACAGTGTTTTCCACTTGGTTGTATATTCCAGTTGAGGCATGCAGTCATGTGTGTCTGTGTGTATGTGGGGGGGGGGGGGGGAGGGGTGTAAATGTATGCAGACAAGTGTGCAAGTCTTCCTTATAGTATGCACTAATGGTTTTAGAGAGAAATCAAAGTCTTATCTAATGTTTTTCAGCAAATACAGTTTTACCTGAAAAAAATCTTATGTTCAAAGCAAATTGTAGCCCAAAACACAACCCTGGTGATAAAACTCTAACCTCCAAAGACCCTCCAGCAACACAGGATCACCCCCTCAGAACTATCAAACCAGGAGCACAAACCCACCCCTCAAGGCATTGCAAGTCCATACCCCCCACTTCCCCTAAAATGTGTGCCTGTGTCTGTGTGTCTATGTATATCTCTGTCTGTGTCTGTGTTCACCTAGATAGTACTCCTGTAGTATGTGTGCTTGTGCATGTTCATGCTTGCATACACACAAACATGACCCCAAACATTTCACTTGAGCCTCTGGCCAGGCGCCATTTTCTTAACCCCTACACTGCGCTGTTGACGAGCGCTGCTTGTCATAGAAACCACCACCTGCAATGCTGTGTTGACGAGCGCTGCTCCTCATGAACCAACGCTCTCTCTCTCTCTGTTTCGCTTAGCGTTGCTGAAAATCCTTCTTATTATGATTTGTTTAGCTCCCTTGATGTATCTTCATCCCATGAGTCCATTTGTTCAAGTTATTTGCATATTTTATGACGTTCAATCGGCAAGGTAAACAAGGTACTCCAAAGTTCAATTTTTGGGTTTTCGAAGCAATGGCTGTCCCTCAACTGACCTACACAGTTGCCGAAGTTATTGATGAAATTTATAGAGATCAAGATAGTGGAGATTAGTTTTTTTTTTATTCAGTTGACATCGAACTTTGCCAAGTTGATGCAAACAACTCAGGTTTTGATCCTGAAGAAACTTCTGCATACTCATGGTCTGAATCGGAACATGAAGATCGGAACATGAAGATCGTATCATCCGAGATGCAGTTGGGTATATTTGAGGGCTTTGTTCCTTTTTATAACATAATTATATTGCTTTTTTTTTCTCTTTTTATTCATAAACAGAACAACTCAATGTGTGTATCGTATGGTTGCACCTTTGGTCAGGGCTTGGTCAGTGAGCGAACGAGCCAGTCACTGAGTGGCTGATGTATTTGATCTACTTTGAAGTGGTTGAGACCTCGTGTGTCACTTGTCACCTAGGCTACTTGTTAGCTGTCAGTTTTCAGTGTGTGTGTCTGTTTCTTTTGTTGACCAGCTGTTGTTCTTGCTGACATCTGCCCTAGCTCCCTGGCTGTGTGTTTGTGTGAAGAGCAGGTGTGTGTGTGTGTGTGTGTGTGCGCGTGCGTGCGATTGCCTGCCTGCCTGCGCGCGCACGTGTGTCTGTCTGTCTAATTATATATTTTTAAAATTGTCACAAATACAATCTTCATTCAATTTCCTTTCATTTGGTATATACTTTTATGTAGCTATCTTAGGAATTTCCTGAATTAAAAGCAATTGAAAATCATATGCGTGATTTTTGTCTGTTCCTGAAAATTTCTTCAGCATAGGCCTGAGCAAAATAGGTCAGCAGTGAAAAGGTTAAGGACACCACAGGGGTTTTCTCGAGCCTGACAGTTGATAGGCTTGCGGTACTGGCCCTCTTTTAGTGCTCTTGCTTGACATTTCTGACCATTACATATGGGAAGAGGATGAGCTTTTCAGCTCGGGCTTCTCAGCCACCCATATCACTACTATGGGGCCTGTCCTCATCCTGGGGTGAGTAGGTGGTAGTGTGAGGGTGGGGGTGGGTATGTGTGCATGCATGCATATGTATGTGTATGAGAATGTGTGTGGATGTGTGTGCGTGCATGTGTGTGCATGCATGCATGCGCGTATATGCGTGTGTGTGTGCATGTTTTTGTGCGTATATGCTCATGCTTGTGCTGTTTGTGCGTGCAAGTGCACAAACACGACCCCAAATGTTTTCCCTTGAGCCTCTGGCCAGGCGCCATTTTCTAAAGAACACAACAGGAGCTTTTTCGAGCCTGAGCTAGGGGTACTTGCTCTCTTTTGTGTTCTTGCTTGACATTTCTGACCATTACATATGGGAAGAGGACGAGCTTTTCAGCTTGGGCTTTTCAGCCACCCATATCACTACTATGGGCCTGTCCTCATCCTGGGGTGAGTAGGTGGTAGTGTGAGGGTGGGGGTGTGTGGGTGCATGCCTGTTTGCATGCGTGCAGACATACATGTGTGTGTGCACACATGCGTGCACGTGCATGTACCCTTATGCATAGGTGAGTGCAAATGTGTGAGGTGTGTACACATTCTAAAAAGGATTTTCATGCATTGAGTGAAGGTTTTATGAATCCCCATTTAATAACCCTAAAGGATATGAATCCCCAGTTGCTTTTGGGTGCAGGGGAGTGTGGCTAACCACAGGGGTTCACTGCTAATAAATGTGTTTCTTCAACACTGTTTCAAAAAATGACTTTTGAAGTCTAACAAAGGGAAAATAGGTATTGTGCTTAATCTATTACCACTAGCTAATAAGATTTCATCATTTCATAATATCTCTTTCTCTCTCAATCACTTCAGCATCCCTAACTCCCAACACATGTGCGTATATGCGTATACAGGTGTGTGTGTTTACATGGTAAGGTGTGTTGGGGGAGGGGGGAAGGGGTTTGCGAACTGGTAAGTTCACACACACACATGACTACTGAAAGCAATGTGGTGAAATTCTTGTCAGACAGATCTGTGGATGAAACAAGAAAATGATAGAGAAGAGAGCTAATCAGTTCAGAGACCAAATGAAAAAATATCGAATGATTGCATCTACTGGAGCTTCCTCACAAATGCTACAATAAGCAAATGCTAAACCTTGTAAAGCATCTACTGACTTTCAGAAAACTGGGAATGTGTAATGACCAAGAGAAAAATGGAATCTACATATATGACAGAGAAAGTTGGCAAATGTGTCAGGAAAACTGGGAGATGTTTAACACTCTAAAGAAAAGCCAGTCACTAATCCTTTTAGGAAATATGGAGCAAAGCTTGGCACAAAGTACTAGTCCCTGCACTGTAAAGTCGTTGAAGGCATCAGAGAAAATGAACACAACTGTCTACACTAAGTAAGCACGCAGTCTGTTCCCTGTCTGGCCTTGCCAGTTACACAAGGTTTACTGTAGAGCAGGTAGGGGCATGTATCTACATTTAAGTTACTACATGTTATAGTCATATTTAAATTCAGAATATTAGATAGTGATATGTAGTCTACATTTAAAATACTAGTCATAAATTTTCAAATCTGATGTATTGTACAATAATAATAA